>KN194155.1:222343-238025 GCA_000164785.2 Choloepus hoffmanni | reverse complement strand
ATATTCGGACATTTTATATTATCTATCATATCCCTGAGGTCCATTTCAATTTTTTCAATTTTTTTCCCCATTCTTTCTTTTATGCTTTCATTTTCCATTCTGTCATTGTCCAGGTCACTGATTCATTGTTGAACTTCCTCTAGTCTTGTGCTATGAGTGTCCAGAATCTTTTTAATTTGGTCAACAGTTTCTTTGATTTCCATAAGATCATCTATTTTTTATTTAGTTTTGCAATGTCTTCTTTATGCTCTTCTAGGGTCTTCTTGATATCCTTTGTATCCTGTGCTATGGTCTCATTGTTCATCTTTTGTTCTTTGAATAGCTGCTCTAGGTGCTGTGTCTCTTCTGATGTTTTGATTTGGGTGCTTGGACTTGGGTTATCCATATCATCTGGTTTTTTCATATGCTTTATAATTTTCTGTTGTTTTTGGCCTCTTGGCATTTGCTGAAATTGATAGGGTTCTTTTAGAATTTGTAGACCAATTGAAGTCCTTATCTCTAACTTTTCAGATCTACAGCTTTGTGGAGTACACTTTCTCTAACTAACCAGCAGGTAGCATCCACGAGCCACCTGTTCTCCACAAGCCAGTTCTCCCCTGCTTTGCCTTTGTGGTGAGTGGCAGAGTGAGTCTTGTGGGGTCCAATTGGTGTACCAAGCTTGTGTGTGTAGTTGGTGGTGCCCGCCCTGTATATGGAGCATGTTTCTGGGCAGTCAGGGAGGGGGGTGGCTCTAACTATCAAATCTCCCTGATGATCCTGGAGTTTTAAAGCTGCTGCAATAGTCTAATCCTTCAGTTAAGTCCTGCCACAGTTTGTCTCTGCCACTGACCCACAAGTCCTTGGTATTGGAGTATGGCTCCTGAGACTTGCAAGTGGGTCCCTCTTGGTCCTCTGTTGAGGGATGACTGTGCTATGTCACAGGTAACTGCCATCCACCCAGAGTGGTTCTGGGCTGCTGGTGTGTGTAGAGAGGCTCCCAGTCTGCTGAAATGATGGCTGAATGGGGCTTTGTTAATTCACAGTACTCCACCTTCCCAACTCTGGGACACTCAGCTGAGGTTGCAGGGAAGGCTAATGTCCATGCCCAGTTTTGTGGTGTGTGCCTGTTATTTGAAGCACTTCCATCACACTGGGTTGTCTGGGGCAGCTCTGGGCTGTGGGGCTGGCAATGGGCAGGAATGTTTCCTGTCCACCAGGATGATGGCTGTGAGCAGACACCCCCCTTTTCTTGGGAAGTTGTGGTGTTTAGTGAATTTTCTCAGCCACTGGATCATTGCCTTTTGTCTCAGAGCTCTGTTAGTTCTGCTCTTGTCTTGACCTGCCCAAATTGCAAGTCTTTGAAGCTTTCTGTATTGGGCTTCTTAGAGTAATTGTTTTAGAAAAAGAAAAAAGGATTTAAAAAAAAAGGGCTCTCCTCACAGATCTAATGGGTTATTGAAATGCTAAGAGACAAAGCAATTAGGGCCATTAGGGAAACATCCACAGGGCAGAGAGATCAGCTTTTCTTCAGGATTTGCATATGAGCTTCAGGGCCTGAGCTCTGCCCTTTCCTTTTCTATGTTCACCAGAACTCCAAAAATCCTCCGCTTTTATTTTGGAGTTTTTCATGCTGTTTTTTTCTATTCCTGTCTCCTCTCTGCTGGGCTGGCTGCTCTCAGATTCTCTGGTGTCTGGTCTCAGTCTATCTATGGTTGGAGTTTGTATCAGTAGAATGAGTTTCTGATAAGAGCTGCCACTGCAGTTCTCCCTTCTCCTTCCTGGAGCTGACAGACCCTCCTCCCACAGGACTGAGCCTGGCAGAGAATTGTGCAGGTCCCCTGGCCACAAAAACTTACAGATTTTGCTGATCTCAGCAGTTCCACATTTTCATGAGTGTTGTATGAAATATGCCCAAAGTCAGATTGCTCTGTGGTGTCCAGTCCACGCAGTTCCTGGCTTTCTACCTACTTTCCTGGAGGAGTAACTAAAACATACAGCTCACCAGTCCACCATCTTGCACTGCCTTCTCTAATTGTCTGTATCATTTTCATGAATAATAGATTAATCACTTGTAATTTACAAGTATTGGATACATAGGAAACATCACCTCATTGGATTTTTCAAAACTTGTTGCATTTTGTTAAATCATTACATAGACAAGAATCTGAGGTAGTTGCAGTTGTCTCCAAATGGTTAAGTTGGATTTTAAATTTGTTTCCAGATAGAGGCCATGTATCACAAAATAGGGGAATGAGACAATAAGACATGAAAGAAGTAGTTTATTACTCCAGGATCCTAGGGAGACATGGAGCCATGTGGAATTAGTAGCAAATGTGAACAGTCCTGTTTCTGTGGGCAGCCCAAAAGCAAAGCAAAAGGATCCATGGGTTTGTGCTTGCAATGTGGGATAGTTGTGTAAGTTAGTAGATTTTCCACAGGAGTCAATGATTGATTAGTTTCAAGCAAATACCTGTGAAAGGGTAGGAGTACTCAGGGTTCCAGGGTTATGCAGAGGGTAAGCATAGCATTTGAGATCAACTGATGTCTCTGGGTGAAGCATGTCAGTGACAAGGATGGTGACTAAAGAAGTAAGTTTGAATGCTGAGGAGTTTAGGCTGCAGGGATAGAAAAATGTTAATTAGACAAAGGGAAGTGTTGAGGCAAGTGGCTTGGCTAAAGATGGATGCTAAGGCAGGACTCAAAAATATATTTATATGATGGGGGGAATAATCAAATAATTGTTATGTTAAAAAGTGGAAGGTCATGAATAAATGAGTAATATTTCTCTAATGAGTCCAGATTTACTTGAAATTGATGGAGGAGATTTAGTTTTAGATTCTCAAGAGAAAATTTTATGATCACCATTTGGAAATCATTATCATCAGTTTGTATGCAAACTTGAAGTTTATATCACACCAAGTGTCATTTTATATTGCCTTATGGTGACATTTTAGGTATTCAGAGTTTGTATGTCTCTGTGACTATATCT
The DNA here is from genome assembly GCA_000164785.2 of Choloepus hoffmanni. Lineage (NCBI taxonomy): Eukaryota > Metazoa > Chordata > Mammalia > Pilosa > Megalonychidae > Choloepus > Choloepus hoffmanni. Next base: position 235,057 of record KN194155.1, on the reverse strand, counting down.
CTATACCTGAAAGATACAGGCCAAGTTTACAATAAGAATGATCTAACTGGAATCCCAAACACAGTTTTATCTCTTTATACACTCAAGTTCTCTTCCTCAGTGTTCTCATTTCAACCAATCTACTGGGCATATTGGTAGTGATAGCCTTGTCTGAACTCAATTGCTTATGATGTTTTAGGAATCAGTGACTGTCAATGATGTAGCTATAGACTTTTCCACAGTAGAATGGAACTTAATGGGCACAACCCAGAGAAAGCTTTTCAGAGTTGTTATGCTGGAGAGTATCAATCATCTTGTGTCTGTGGGTGAGTTTCTCAACATTTTCTCTATCATGTATACCTCAATCTGTTCATCCATCCATCCATCTATCTCATCTATCATCAATGTATTCAAATATCTAGAAAACTTCCCCATATGTCTTTCTGATTTCCTGCTATGATTCTTTCATAATGTTATGATTACCTGAGAGAAACTTTGTCTTTTCTGTTTCCTTACATCTCATTTCTCACACAAGTGGCATGTGAAATTCCTGCCTAAAATTTTATCTTTCTTCCTGCTCAATCTCCACCATTCAGAACAGTGTGAGAACTCAATGATTATTTCTATGGATAAAATAAACATTCTCTCCATAATTATCCATAAGGGTCTGTGGTAAAATTTCAGCACACAGCAGAAAAACAACAGACATACATATTCCACATAGATTATAGATTGTTTTGGTGGAGTATATTTTAATGGATTATTTTATAAAATAGTCAACTATTGTGGAATTATAATTTCTCTTTGTAAATAAAGACTGAGTATCCAGTAGCCTATGAATTTATGCATGGGCATCAACATATACTTAATGATTTTGACTGAAGATCAGGAGTCATCATTTGTTAGAAAAGGATAATCAATATACTATGTTTAAATTACACTTCCTTGTGTGGCACTTCACAGATTACCTTATTATTCCTAATCATATACCCTGGACTTGATCATGAACTGGTAGCATAGAATTCAAAATCTATGCTTCTGTTTCTCATAAATAGGGTATCAGCTCTGCAAATCAGAAGTGGTTTCCCAGTTGGAGCATGGAGAGGAACTGTGGAGAGAAGGGTCAGAATTTCTCCAAGGAAAGAGTCCAGGTTAGTTCTAGGACCCTGTGCTTTAATATGCAGAGTGGGCTGGTTAATGAATAAGCAGGTTGTTAGAAATATAAAATGAAGATTTCTTTAATTGAGGGATATTTTCTGAAATGTAGGCTCTGACTTTGTGGGAAAATTCCTGAAGTGTGCAGTTATTCCATAAATGTTTCAATCTCTAGTTAAGAATCCATTGTATGATTGTCTTTAGCTTAGGGAAAGGGAAATTTATGTACTTATAGGAGTCAAACTTTCACATAATTGCCTTTGACTTGTCCTCCTCTTTGAGGGTTTTCCCTTGCTTTACTACCCAATATCCCATCTTTATATTTTCCTTACTTTCATGCTGAAAGTATTTTAGTCCTCAATTGCTGGAAAAAGTGTTGCTACTGTCTAGAGTAATCTTAATTTTAGATTCTTTCCCATTTAAGTGACAATATTTGAAACATAATCACATAAACATTGGAAGTTTCCAAATATTTCATTCTGCCAATATCACTCTAATTGTTTTAAAAATTATTTCAGGCATGGAAAATGACCATGAAAATGAAGAAATGATAACCATGCCCCGTATCTGCAATAATGATATATCCATCATCCAGTCAAAGGTGTGTATCATGAATATGAGCACTGGTCTATCATGTGGGGAGCTGGGATTGAATAATTTAGGAGTTTAGCAAAGTCATCTAATTGTAATTAAAGATGGGACTAAACACTGTCCCATAAAAAAGTTTTGGATCATTTCAATTAAGGAAAAAATTAACCTGAGCTGAAAATCATAACCTATAGTCTTCTTATAAATGTACAGTTGTATAACCTAGTTTATATGCCTTTTCTTTGAAACACTGATGTATTCAAAATTAATTAGACACCTGTACAGTTGAGATACTACAAAAGGTAAAATCCCTGAAAATAAGAAAACAGCAAGCCATGTGCATGTAACAAACATGATGAATTTTAACTGGAGCATCACCAAATTATTAGACTACAGAACTGAATTAATGAGTAATGTGGACACAACGTTAACAGTCTCTCCTTTCATTTGTAGCAGCATATTTCTTACGCTGGAGAGGATCTCTTTGAAAGGGATGATTTGGAAAAAGATTTCATCCACTCCACATTGACTGACATTGGAGTGAACCCCTATCTGAATGAGCAATTTCAAAAACCTATCAATTACCAGTCATTCTTTAGTAGACATAAGCAAATTCAGACTGGACATAAGTCATATGACTATCATCTATGTGGAAAAGACTCCAGAAGCATTTCTGCCCTTAGACAATATGAGAGAATTTGCACTGGGGACAAACCATATATCTGCTGTATATGTGGGAAAGACTTCACTCATAGTTCTACCCTCAGACAACATGAGAGAACACACACTGGAGAGAAACCATATGTCTGTCATCTATGTGAGAAGACTTCAGTGATAATTCTACCCTCAGAAGACATGAGAGAACACATGCTGGATAGAAAACCATACATTTGCCATCTATGTGGGAAATCTTTCAATGTGGTAACCTTAGGCAACATGAGAGTGCACACACTGGGGAGAAACCATATGTATGCCATATATGTGGGAAAGACTTCACTTATAGGTCTACCCACAGACAACATGTGAGAATTCACACTGGAGAGAAACCATATATCTTCCATCAATGTGGGAAATCCTTCAGTCAATGTAGGAGCATTAGGCAACATGAGAGAACTCACACTGGGTAGAAACAATATGTTTGCCTTTTATGTAGGAAAGACTTCACAGGTAGAGCCACTTTCACAAAACATGAGATAAATAATACTCAGGAGAAAGTATTCCTGTCATGTTTGTGGGAAACCTTTAGACTTTATTCTGACATTATACAACATCAGATAACTCATTAAATATGTTGTGCATTTGGAAGAGACTTCAGTCACAGCTATAACTTTAAAAAATGAAAGAACTCAAATAGAAGGTTAAATCTCTGTCAATTTAATCAATGTGTAAATGCTTTTACTTACAATCTATTTTTAAATAGCATGATTTTACTATCCAGGGAGGAACCCTATGTCTGTTGTTACATATAATAGATTTCAGTTGAGCTACAGCCTTGGTCAATACAAGCACAGCCCAGGGAAGGAATAACTCCTAAACCAGAAAACTGGATAGAAAAAGACTTTACTAGGAGGAGCAAACTGTAGGAAAAAAAAGAAATAATTATTGATGGGGTAGTTACTCAATGAAGAAATGTGAGAAATCATTTACTTACAGAGCAATGTGTGGAATATATGTGAAGTATCACATTTTATAAAACATTTTCTGTATATATAGAATGAAGAGAAGTCCTTAATGTCTTTGTATTTATTCATCAATGTTAAATTTCTCATACTGAGGAAATGTCAACACTAAAATCAAGGGGAAAAATTGTTCAGCTGGAGTTCATATCAGAAATATCAGACTGGGAAAACTTCTAACAATAATTCTTTACAACACAATTGAAACATTAATTCAGACTTTTGCCTAATAACCTATTAATTAAAAATAAATAAAAATGTAGGATTGTGAAGTGATGAGGGATTGCTGAACATAGAATTTTTTAATGAGTTGTAGGAAAGGAAATCAAATTTTTTCTCAATGTACTTGCAAATACTTATGAAGTGAAAGCTGTGACTAAAATTCTATTTTGATCATCTATTTTTTCACACAACTCTCATGTCTATGTTACATCAGAGAACTCTATATGTTAACTAAAGAATGTACAACCCAAGATGATGTGTCATAAATCTTATATACCGTTAGCAGCTATGCACACAGCAATATTGAAGATAACATAGATAAGTAAAGAGACAACATGGGAGTCATTTCTGGAGGTACAGACATTTCCCATTTACACTGACATTATTGGTGTAACTTAAAATGGAATGAAAATTAACTCTTAAAGGAATAATAAGTTTTTGAATCCTGTAGTATTGATGGAAAATCCCCACAACCTTGATGAGGCATTGGGTCACTCCCTGCATTAAAAATGTGTTACCTGCACAGGAATAGTGAGCTAACAACAATACAAAGTAGAAGAAGCTTAAGTGCTAGTGCTTCCTTCTTAGGTTTCATTACTGGGCTTTAAGGGCTTGCTTTGCAAGGCGTTTTCAGGGCTCTCCCTCCACTGCACTCCTAAAGGACTTGATTCCAAAGAGAAGCCTGAGTGTGGTTGAAAGAGGAATGCCAGAGTCATGCATGTCATCAGAAGGAAAGCTAGAGGTTAAAAACTGGGACTGTATAACTCAGCAAAGCCCAGAGTGGACAATGATGGTGGTTAATTGTAAATAAAGGAAGTTCTTACATGAAACAGAACAAACATACATCACTTTTACAAGGTGTTAATAATAGGGTCTTATAGGGAATAAAAATACAATTAATGTAAACTAAGATCTATAGTTAATAGTAACATTGTAATACTCTTTCATTAATTGTAACAAAGGCACTATTCCAAAGCTAAATGTCAATAATAGGGGTTATGAGGGGTATGGTAACTTTTTCTTTGGAAGAAATGAGAATGTTCTTATATTAACTGTAGTGTGAATTATTACTATGTGATTATACCAAGAGTCCTCTAATGGTACACTTAGGATGGATTTTTTTTTTTGGTGTGTGAATAAAACTATTTTTAAAAAATGTGTTACCACCATATGTCTCCAGGAGTGTGGTTCAGGTAGCAGTGGCAGTGGGGAACTTGCTAAGGGGGCTGAGGAGGTGGGATCTGGTGCATTTCTGGGCACCATTGCCCCATGGCTGCTCCCAGCCACAGGGTCCAAGAAGGACTCCAAGTCTCCATGCTCCACATCTCCACACATAGCCAAACCAGTCACCAGAGCTGCAACCTTGGTGGTGGCCTTCTGGGGTTTAAGATGAAGGCTACAGAATGTGGTGCCTGGTCCAAGATGTGGAGCATGTGTGGTGGCTGTGGTGACTGATGTCATGGTATGCCCTGGAATCCCCTCAGTTGCCTGCTGCTACTCCTGGGAGTGCCTGCTCCTCTACCTGCACCTAGAAAACAGCAGAAGCTGTTTCCCATCAGTACCATGAAAACAGTCAGTGGCTCCACCCACCCACTGCTCACTGGTCACAAGTTCACTAGTACAATTTGTTCCTGCTGCCCTGCTACCTGGACTCTGACACCAATGTCACCAGGCTGGCCAGGTTGTAGCTTTGCTGTCATTGCCTGCAGCAGTTTCAGCTGTCCCAAGTTGACCTGAAAGAGGAATGGCATCCAGATTCTTTTCTGCAACCACTGGAAGAAGATATGGCAGCTAAAACTGACCTGTGGTAAGACCTATCAGAAGAGGCTGCAGATTTCACCATTTAGGACCATGCGCCCTTCAGATCACAGATAGGGAAAGATTCTGGACTGTATGGCATCAAGACTGACCAGGAAGCAATGCTGACATTACCAAGATGAATTAAAGAAATTGTAATCACATGATCTCTACAGAATGTGGCTGTGGATTTTGTTGGCTTTGTCTGAAAGGGATCTACTGCTTGCATAAACTCAGACCTGCTGGCTGCACCTTCTGGGACAAGAAAGGTAGCTGGAAGATGAAGATTCTTTGGCCATCAGGCATATTGATTAGTGTTCCAGTGGGGGTTTCTCTCTTGGCTGGCATTACCTTTCCTGACACTGGAATTACTGTTTGTGTTGGCAGGAAGATTATTAGCAGGTGTGAGGGATGGAAAACGTCCAAACACAGAAGGCATTTGACTATTGCACACAGAGTGACTTTGTCAGTCATGGCATCCCCAGTTATTGCTGCAGTTATTATTCATGGCTACCTATTAAACTGGCATATGTCAATGGGTTTGTGCCCATTTCTTTCTGTCCTGGACGAGGCTGTGGAATTAGCACTGTTAAGGAAAAAGAGGGAAAATTTCCCTTGGGGGTGAAAGTTATGACAGTAACTGTCATAGTTCTGAGTAGTAATCAAGATGTATCCGACATTATATTTAAAAAATAAAACTGCCATTGATGAACTCAGATATAAAGTTCACCTTTCTGGCTTCTATTAACACTTCAGTTGCAATGTTTTTGCTGAAAGATTCCATACTACTTAAAACTGATTTAACTCAAATAACATATCTTCACCATTTTATTATATAATTCTAGTTTATTCAATATGTCATTGAACTAAAACCAACTTAGGGGCAATATAAGGCATACTTGAAATCCTGAGGGAAAAAAATCTCCAAGAATATCTACAATAATACCATTAATTTAATATTATTAAAGCATTTCAAAATTAAGGTCTCAAGATTATGTGGAAATTCTTAAAATCCAATCTTTTGGGGGAAGTTGCTGGAGAGTCATGTTATTTCTGCTTTACATTATGTTTTCATTTGTACTATTTGATTTTTTAAACTGTAATCATTTTGTTTCTATCAATATGCATTACTATATTAGGAGTTAAAAGAGTAGCTAAGAGAGATGACTGTACCTGAAAAAGTGATGGATTGATCTATTGGTTGATTTTTGCATTCATTAATTTCACCAAAGTGAATCTTCACAGATCTAGAAAATAGGAATAATGACTCCATGATGGTTATATTTCAACTTATGAAAGAGTATTTACTTAATAACATTGTAAAGTTGAATAAGATGAAATGTACTGTTTTTTGTGTTGTGTAAAATATTGTTTTACCATACAAGTGGAACATATTTCAGAATGTGAATAAGCTGAGACATAAAAAGACTATTTTATGCCTATGTACAAATGCATGCATAGTTGGCAATCTTTGAGTAATTAATGGCTGTTGATTCACAGCCTATTCCTTGTTAATGTTCCTCTTCATAACTATCTCTATTTGTGAAATTTTAACCTGTTTTTGAAGCCCCTATACATACATTCCCCTAGGATAAATTCTGAATAAACCCTGGTGAACAATACATATTCCCTGGACTTGCTTCAGCTATTTTCCTTGGTGTGTTGAAACTTTGAAATAGATGTTTTCAGATCAGTTTATCTTTCAAGTCTCAACTTCACTAAGGGAACATTAATCATGCTTCCATACTTCATATCCTGGTTTCCTTGTTCCCTTTTTCTTGTGATCAGTATTACCATATATAACACAGAGAAATTCTGATAACTTCCAGAAGACAGGGCAGGTGTCACTTTCGGAGTGACCTCCTGCTTGTAAGACTATAAATTCTCTCATTTTTCTCCTCAATGATGGTTGTAATTTCAGGACCATTTGAAATGGTTCTTTGAGAAGTTTTAATTTTCTTGTTGTTGTTTTATGCCAGCCTATTTACTGAAAGTTTAGTGATAGCATCATATGACTAGGTTGGTTAGAAATGGTCACTTTAATATTTATAAGTTGCAGTAAACAAGTAAAACTGGTTTCATGGTGAAGGTTGAGGTCTTAGGAAGATTTTCTTAACATTTTCCACAAATAGAACTATCTTTAAAAGTCAATTATCAAGTGATACTGCCATATTATTGAAATGCAACAGCCTTCCATGGTTTGAACACAGCTGGACATGAAATCAGAGTGCTCCTCCCTGTCTGAGTTAAAGTGCTTATAGAACGTTTGATTTAGAATACATTCTCTGCAAAACTGTCCTGCTAATATTTCTAGTAATTAAGCATTGATTTCTGTAAGAGCAATAACAAATTTTTTCTTATATAAAATCTAAAATTAGAAGAGACTACTATTATGTATCTCTAACTTATTAATATCATTTTATTTCATTCTCTAATTTGTTTAGCCATTATGTCATGTTGATAAACATACATTTGATTAAAACTGTATTCAACCTTGCTACATTATTTATGACTTATCTATGATTGAAGTAACAGCTGCAGCCCAATCCTCTTCTGTTTTTGCATGGATTACCAGATGGTTACAGGTTATCTCTATGTAAGAAAGTTGAGAAGGCATTCTGATTCATTGAGAATATTCACAGCTCTTAATTGTTTAGTTTCTTCTTCAGTACAATCTTCTAATATAGGGCTCAAAGCATATGAATCCTCTGTATCAGTTATTATAGTAAGACCTTTCCACATTTTATCACTTGGAAATTGTAGTTGAGAGTTTTCAGGTAACAGTTCTGTTGAATATGCTTCTATATCAGAAGGAATAGCTGGCTCTTCACTATCAGAACAGAAAGAATCAGGTGGTATATGAGAGCAGCATAGAGAGGAGTCAGCATCCTCATTATTTGATTCCTTATTAGAGATATTATCCTGTGATGGTACCACCTGTATATGTAGCACAAACTTTATTAAAAAGAAGATAATAGGCAGATATATTTGTTGTAATTAATTAAACAAACATAATATAATAAAATATCCAAATTTTAAGATAAACAGAAAACAATTAAATTTATTTAAGTAATTTAAATTAATACACAGCATATAGAAAGTCTGGGCAGCAAGAAAAGCCCTTCTGTCCTTCCCTGTTTTGCTGGCATCAGTTCCATGAAGTTCTGTCATCCAATCACACTGCACTTTCATTAACAATTATCAGTTATGCTTAAAACTGCTTGGAATGGGTTTTTTAAATTCAATGAGTAATAAATAATATGTTGTTCTCATTGGTGAGTATGATCCTTATTGTTATTTTCTACCCCAATTTTGTTAAAAATACCAGAGCAGGAGAGAAGTGGGGGTGATTCATAAGGAGGCAGAAGGAGAGGAAAAGAAGACAAAAATAACACCAAAGACTCACACATTAACACTGTCTTTTCTTACACTGGAGAGGCAAAGCAGGATTTCTGGTAAGTGTTCAATCATGTTTCAGGAGCAGGCAAGGATAAGTATGCTCCTGAGATGGTAGGAATCATGCTGTTTTATAACAAGTCCAACTGTGTTCAGTTTTAGTTTAAAATGTAGGGGAACAATGACACTAGAGAAAACCACTGTGTGTATAGCCCTTGGCATAAAAAGTAGACAGTACCCAGGTGTAATTTCAAATAGATAATTGGCTCCAGATTGCTCTATGAAATCAGAAGCTCTTTCACGATTCTCAGAAATGCTACTTACTTCTTGTCTTTTACTTCTAGTTTTATTCAACTGTGCTTAGAAAACAGTCATGTCTTTAACAGCTGGAGTATGGCTATTGGCCCAGTGTATGGACAATTTTCATATATGCTGAAAAGGCACTTGTAAAGAATTCTGTACACTGTCAGCAATAATCTATATGTCCTAATTAGGAAAAGTTAGTCTGTTGATCTATTAAAGTGCTGTATATACTAATTAGAGTATATTTATATCTCCAACTATGATTTTGGAATTTTAAAAATTCTCATTTGTGTTGTGTTATTTTCTGCAGTAGTTTTTTTTAAGAAAAAACAAATAAGTTTTTTTAATATTTTTACTGTTACAGAAGCACTAAAATGTATTGTAGAATGTTAAAAAATTCAGATAGGCAAAATGAAAAACAAAAAAACAATTTTTTAACAACTGGATTATTACCACTGTTAATATCTTAGCATACATTCTAGATTTCTTCTATGCATATGCATTTTTTACCAAAATAAAATCACAGTATACATGCTGTTTTGTAACCTGCATTTTTCTGTTTACAATCCCCATCTTTCCACACCAATAAATTTTTCTCTAATCTATTATCCAGTCCATAGTTGGATTTCTCCAACTATCCCCAAAATGTCTAAACCAAAATCCAATCTAGGACCACAAATTCCATTTGATTGATTGGCTCTTTCAATAAATCACAGTCACCATTTTCCTTTTCATGACACTGATTTGTGAAAAGGGCAAATTGAGTTGTCTTGTGGAATGCCTCTCCTTCTGAATTTATCTCCTTTTTCCCTTGTGTTGGCATTTAGGTTGGTTTAATGGCTCAATTTTAGCCCCTGGGAAGTGTTTTGGATTTATGTATCAAAGTCCACAAAAATATTCATCCCCTTTGATTTTGATGATCCCACTTCTTAGTATAACATGTAAAGACGCAGGTAGATGGAAGATTTTATCCAAGACTATCTCCTCAACATGTGTCCTTTAATAATGGAGACCACCAATATTAGTTTTTGTGCATCTTTCAGGGATTATACAAATAAATAAGTGAATATGTATTTATATTCTTTTTTCTCCTTTTTCCTTACACAAATGGTAGCATACTCTTCTCATTTCCATTTACCTTGCTTTTTTTTCAATTAAGAATATAGCTTGGAGATTGTTTTATATTATTGCATAAAGAGCATCCTCATTCTTTCTTTAAGGTGGTGCTCTGGTTTACTAATGCTGCCATTATGCAAAATACCAGAAATGGGTTGGCTTTTATAAAGAGGATTTATTAGGTTACAAATTTACAGTTTTAAGGCCATAAAAGTGTCCAAACTAAGTTATTAACAAGAGGATACCTTCATGGAAGAACAGCTGATGGTGTCTGCAAGAGGATACCTTCACAGAAGAAGAGCCAATGGTGTCTGGAACACCTCTGTCAGCTGGGAAGGCACATGGCTGGCATCTGCTGGTCCTTTTCTCCCAGGTTGAATTTCAAAATGGCATTTTCCAAAATGTCTCTGGGTCTCTATTAGCTTCTCCTGGGTAAACTCTGGGCTTTATCTCTTAGCTTAGCATCACAAAACATCCTTCTGTCTGCAACTCCAAGCATCTCTTAAGCGTCAGCAAGTGTCTGGATCTCTCCAAAAGTCTCTCTCAGCTGCCTTGAGCTCCTTCTGTCTGTGAGCTCTCTTATAGCACAACAGTGATTTAATTAAGACTCACCCTGAATGGGTGAGGCCACACCTCCATGGAAATAATTCAATAAGAGGTTTCATCCTAATCAACAGAGTAATCAGACTGCCCCCCAAAGATTACATTAAAGAACATGGCTTTTTGGGTGACATAATATATCCAAATCAGCACAGATGACATAGACTTTCATTATATGGATGCACTGTAATTTGTTTACCCAGTTCCTTTTTTGATGTATATTTAGCTTGCTTCCATTCTGTTGATATTACCAATTCCACATTTATGAATATGTAGGATAAATTTCTAGGAATAGAACTGCTGGGTCAAAAGTATATGCAATTACTGTTAAAATAAAAAGATGAAAAAGAGTCCAGACTTCAATTAGAGATACAAATGAAGCATATCTGGTTAGGACTTGGGCAAATCAGGCCAAAAGGTAAAGGATGATGCTGACTGAGTTTTTTATTTTAAGCATAATTTTTCAATAAATCAATTTTATTGAGATATATTCACATACCATGCTGTCATAAAAAGAATACAATCGCCCCTACCCCCACCCGCAGGATGTGTTTGTGCAGCACATAAACTATACAGTCAATATCCAGAGCACACAAAATGAAAGCCACTGGTATTCGTAAAAAGACTTGAGGTTGTTCCACTGTAGCAGCGAGTCCTGCTTAAAGTCCTAGAATCATGGGAAGGGGACACATCTCAAGAGAACTTCTCAAAAGCACAGACCAGTTCTGGATCCCAAAGGCTTGGCATGTAGCAGGCACTCAGTAAGTGCTGAAGTACTGGGCATGGACAGATAAACAAATGCAAGGCTGGCTGGATGGAAGAGATGGAGAAAGCAGGAGTGATGGCATAGATCCCACTTATCACAGGTCATTCTCCTCTTCAAATGTCCTACTAAATGACACCATCCTGATCTCTTTCCCATCAAAGTCACACACTGCATTCCAGTGACAGCCAATAATCAACTGCAGGATGGTTTTTATGAGATTTTGTTCCTTTGTTCTTGTCTAATGTCATTCAGTTTCTATTTGGACTTAAAGAGCTTTGAATGATTTAAGAGACTGCTGTCCTCTCTCTTTTATTATGCTTTTATTTTGTACTCAATAAATTTCAGGAACTTTTTTTTCAGTGCTTTTAGAACATTTGTTCATAGCATTATTTAATGTAAAGTTAGCATTTTAGGGAGTATAGAAATTCTTTCTGAAAAAATGTTCTTTGATGTTTTTAGTTATTATTAGGTACATGTTCAGGCTTTTAAACATGCAAGATCCATAATTTATACCAGTTATGGAAAGATTTCAATCTATGGAAAGATTTTGTAAAGGAATTATGCTCTTTTAATGACAGTTGGCAAAATATGATGCTGGGGTTAAAAAGCAGGCAAATTTATTGTGGCAACTGACAATGCCAGGCCCAGTGAGTTTCTCATATTCCCCATGAAGCAAGAGGAGAAAAAGCCTGAGTATAGAATCTTTAGAATGAAACCACAGCAGAAGCAAGAATTGGTTTAATTATTTTAAAGGCAACACTAATACTGAAAAAATGCTTTTAACATTCCTAACACATAAAAAATATTTGGACTTGATATTTTGTGGCTAAGCAATTGGGGAAATGAGTATTTCTACTGTGGCCAAAAGCCTGCAGATTTCTCTTATGACTCATCTTGCTGCTAAATTCTTAAAGCTTGGCATGAGGCAGCCACTGCAGCTCCACCCTTCTTTTCCATTAACCCCTGTCATTGTAGAGGCAGGCTGCACTCCAGGGGAGTGCCGTGTTACAGTTCAGTTCAGGGTGATGTCCTGGGACCCTTTGATATTTAGCAAGAGGAGTGATTTCTGATCTCTAAATTTTTAAAAAATACAGAAACAGAGGCGGGGCAAGATGG
>KN194155.1:206550-219404 GCA_000164785.2 Choloepus hoffmanni | reverse complement strand
TTTTTCTTTTTTCATCTTTCACTTTATTTCTTGTCTGGAGTAATGAAAAGTTTCTAAAAATTGAACAAAAATTAAGTGTGATGGATGTACAGCTGCATGAGGGTACCCAGGGGCAAGTGATTGTACACTTTGGATCTTTGGATAATTGTATGGTATCTGAACAATCTCAATAAAAATGAAAAAAAAATACAAAAAACAAAACAAAATAAAACAAAACAAACAAACAAACAAAAAAGAATACAATCAGTTGTTCATAGTACCATCATACAGTTGTGTGTCCATCACCAAAATCAGTTTTTGAAAATTTTCATTACCACACAGAAAAAAGTAACAATGATAAAAATTAAAGTGAAAAAGAACAATTAAAGTAAAAACACTGGGTGCTTTTTTTTTCTTTTTTTCTTTCTTTCTTTTTTTGGTCCTTGTTTTTCTACTCATCCATACATACACTGGACAAAGGGGAGTGTGATTCACATGGCTTTCCCAATCAATTTGCCACCCCTCATAAGCTACATTGTCATACAATCTTCAAGAATCAAGGGTCCTGTGTTGCAATTTGATAGTTTCAGGTATTTACTGCTAGCTATTCCAAGTCATTAGATCCTAAAAAGGATTATCTATACTGTGCAGAAGTGTTCCCACCAGACTGACCTCTCAACTCCTTTTGGAATCTCAGCCACTGAAATTTATTTCATCTCATTTTACATCCCCGTTTTGGTCAAAAAGATGTTCTCCATCCCATGATGTCAGGTCTAGTTTCCTCCCTGGGAGACATATTCCACATTGCCAGGGGATTTACACCCCTGGGTGTCAGATCCCTTTAGGTGGGAGGGCAGTGAGTTCACTGGGCAAGTTGACCTACCTAGAGAGGGAGGGCCACACCTGAGCAACAAAGAGGCATACAGGAGGAGCCACTTAGGCAGAATTATAAGCAGGCCTAGCCTCTCCTTTGCAGTAACAGTTTTCCCAAGGACAAGTCCCATGATTGAGGGCTCAGCCCATCAAACTACCAGTCCCCAATGTCTGTGAACACATCAGCAACCATTGAGGTGGGGAAGCCCAACACCCTTGTATTCTCCCCCAGCAATGTTCACATTAGAGGTAGTGTATAATATTTCTCTTTTGTGCCTGGCTTATTTCACTCAGCATTATGTCTTCAAGGTTCATCCAAGTTGTCATATGTTTCACAACATCATTCCTTCTTACTGCTGCATAGTATTCCATTGTGTGTTTATACCACATTTTATTTACCCACTCATCTATTGAAGGACATTTGGGTTGTTTCCAACTCTTGGCAATTGTGAATAATGCTGCTATGAACATTGGTGAGCAGCTATCTGTTCACATCACTGCTTTCAGATCTTCTGGGTATACACTAAGAAATGAAATTGCTGGATCAAAGGGTAACTCTATATCTAGTTTTCTAAGGAACTGCCAGACTGCTCTCCAAAGTGGCTGAACTGTTAAACTGTCCCACAAACAATGAATAAGACTTTCAATTTCTTCACAGCATTTAAAGTTTCCTGTTTCTTTAGTGGCAGCCACTCTAATTGGTGTGAGATGGTATCTCATTGTGGTCTTAATTTGTATCTCTCTACTAGTTAGTGAAGCTGAATCTTTTTTCATGTGTTTCTTGCCCATTTGTATTTCCCCTTCAGAGAACTGAGTCTTCATATCTTATGCCCATTTTATAATTGGGCTGTCTGTATTATTGTCTTTGAGTTGTAGGATTTCTTTATATATGCAAGCTATCAGTCTTTTGTCAGATACATGATTTCCAATAACTTTTCCCCATTGAGTTGGCTGTCTCTTCACCTTTTTGACAAATTCCTTTGAGATACAGAAACTTCTAAGTTTGCAGAGTTCCCATTTATCTGTTTTTTTCCTTTGTTGTTTGTGCTTTGAGTGTAAGGTCTAGGAAGTGACTCCTAGTACAAGGTCTTGAAGATGGCTCCCTACATTATCTTCTAGGAGTTTTATGGTACTGCCCCTATATTGAGGTCTTTAATCCATTTTGAGTTAATTTTTGTGTAGGGAGTGAGGTAAGTGTCCTCTTTCACTCTTTGGATATGGATATCCAACTCTCCCAGCCCAATTTGTTGAAAAGACTATGTCCCAGTTCAGCAGTTTTGGGGGCCATATCAAAAATCAATCAGCTGTAGATCTGGGGGTCTATTTCCAAATTCTCAATTTAATTCCATTGATAAATATATGTATCTTTTTGCCAGTACCATGCTGTTTTGACTACTGTGGCTTTATAATAACCTTCAAAGTCAGGGAGTGTAAGTCCTCCAACTTTATTTTTCTTTTTTTGAAGTGCTTTTAGAAATTTGAGGCATCTTCTCTTTCCAAATAAATTTGATAACTAGCTTTTCCAAGTCTTCAAAGTAGGTTGTTGGAATTTTGATTGGGATTGCATTGAATCTGTAGATGAGTTTGGGTAGATTTGATATCTTAATGATATTTAGCCTTCCTGTCCATGAATATGGAATATTTTTCTATCTTTTAAGGTCCCTTTCTATTTCTTTTAGTAGAGTTATGTAGTGTTCTTTGTAAAGGTCTTTTACATCTTTGGTTAAGTTTATTCGTAGGCACTTGATTTTTTTAGTTGCTATTGAAAATGGTATCTTTTCTTGAGGATCTCTTCACTTTGTTCTAGTCTAGCGTATAGAAACATTACTGACTTATATGCATTTATCTTTTATCCCACTACTTTGCTAAATTTGCTAGCTCCAGTAGCTGTAGTGAAGATTTCTCAGGGTTTTCCAGATATAAGATCATATCATCTGCAAATAATGACTGTTTTACTTCTTCTTTTCCAATTTGGATACTTTTTATTTTTTATCTCACTTGATTGCCCTGGCTAGCACTTCCAGCACAATGTTAAATAATAATGGTGATAGTGGGAATCCTTGTTTCATTCCTGATCTTAGAGAGAAGGCTTTCAATCTAACACCATTAACAACTATGCTGGCTGTGGGTTTTTCATATATGCTCCTTATCATATTGAGGACATTTCCTTCAATTCCTACCTTTTGAATTGTTTTTATCAAAATGGGATGTTGATGTTGGAAGTAAAGTAGTTATCTTATGCTAGTTTTCTTTTTCTTACGCCCTTGTTATTGTTTGTTTGAAATGTTTTTTGTTGTATGTTTTCTTAATTTTTTTTATATAATTGATTAAAAAAAGAAGTTAATAAAAAATAACGAAAAAATATGCAGAGACCTCTTGAGGAGCGGGTGGAGAATGCAGGGTTTGGGGCTCCACCACCTCAATGGTTGCTGAGGTGCTCACAGATAAAGGGGACTTGTTTGATGGGCTGAGCCCTCTAACACAGGACTTGCCCTTGGGAAGACTGTTGCTGCAAAGGAGAGATTAAGCCTCCCTATAATTGTGCCTAGAAGCCTCCTCCTGGGTGCCTTATTGTTGCTCAGATGCGTCCCTCTCTCTCTAGCTAGGCTGGCTTGGCAGGTGAGATCACTGTCCTCTCCCCTACATGGGATATGTCACCCAGGGTAGTGTATCTCCCTGGCAACATGGAATATGACTCCCAGGGAGGAATCTAGACCTGGTGTCATGGGATGGAGAGCATCATCTTGACCAAAAGTGGGATGTGAAAGGAAATGAAATAAGCTTCAGTGGCAGAGAGATTCCAAAAGGAGCCAAGACATCATTATGGTGGGCACTCTTACACACAATATAGACAAATATTTTTCAGTTCTAGAGAATTGGAATGGCTAGCAGTAAATACCTGAAACTATCAAACTGCAACCCAGAACTCATGAATCTTGAAGACAATTGTATAAAAATGTAGCTTTTGATGGGTGACAATGTGATTGGGAAAGCCATGTGGACCACACTCCCCTTTGTCTAGTTTATGGATGGATGAGTAGAAAAATGTGTGTGGGGGGGGGGAAGAAAACAAAAAAAAAAAAAAGCAAACAAACAAAAAGGCACCCAGTGTTTTATTTTTTACTTTAATTGCTCTTTTTCACTTTAATTTTTATTATTATTTTTATGTGTGTGGTAATAAAAATGTCAAAAATTAGTTTTGGTGTTGAATGCACAACTATATAATGGTACTGTAAACAAATTGAATGTATGCTTTGTTTTGTATGACTGCATGGTATGTGAATACATCTCAATAAATTAACAAAATAAAGGGATGTTGGATTTTGTCAAATGCTTTTTCAGCATCTATTGAAATGATCATTTGATTTTTCTCTTTTAATTTGTTAATGAGTTGTAATACATTGATTGATTTTCTTATGTTGAACCATCCTTGCATGCCTGGAATAAAACCCACGTAGTTGTGGTATATGATACTTTTAATGTTTCTTTGGATTTGATTTGCAAGTATTTTGTTGAGAATTTTTGCATCTATACTCTTTAGGAAGATTGGCCTATAGTTTTTCTTTTTGTGGCATCTTTATCTGGTTTTGTTATTAGGTTGATGATACTTTCATAAAATGTGTTATGTAGTGTTCAATTTTATTTGATGTTTTAAAAGAGTTTAAGTAAGATTGGTGTCAGTTCTTTCAGGAAAGTTTGGTAGAATTTCCCTGTGAAGCCATCTGGCCCTGGGCATTGATTTGTGGTAAGCTTTTTGAGGACTGATTGGATCTCTGCTTGTGATTGGTTGGTAGAAGTCTTCTATTTCTTCTGGGGTCAATCTAGGTTTTTCCTATGTTTCCAGGAAACTGTCCATTTTCTCTACATTATCCAGTTTGTTGCCATGAAGTTGTTCATAATATCCTCATAATTTTTTAATTTCTTCAGGATCTACAGCAGTGTCACATTTCTCACTCATTATTTTGTTTATATTGATCTTCTCTCTTTTTTATTTTGTCATTCTAGCTAGGGGATTGTCAATCTTGCTGATCTCAAAATACCAACTCTTGGTGTTATTTAGTCTCTTTATTGTTTTTTTTTTCTTTTTTTTTTTGTTCTCTATGTCATTTATTTCTGCTTTAATCCTTGTTATTTCTTTTATTCTACTTGGTTTAGGATTAGTTTGCTGTTCATTTTCTAGCTTCTTTGGATGCTCCATTAGTTCTTTGCTTTTACCTCTTTCTTCCTTTTTGATGTATACATTTAGTTCTATAAATTTTCCCCTCAGTATCACTTTTCCTGCATCCCATAGGGTTTGATATGTTGTGTTCTCATTTTCATTCATTTCTATATATTTAGCAATTTCTATTGCTATTTATTCTTTAACCCACTGATTGTTTAATTGTGTGTTTTTTAACCACCAGTTATATGTGCATTTTCTAATACTCTGATGGTTATTGACTTCTAATTGCATTCCATTGTGGTCAGATAATGTGCTTTGAGTAATTTCAATTTTTAAAAAATTTATTGAGGTTTGTTTTATGTCCTAGCATATGATCTATTCTGCAGAAAGTTCCATGAGCACTTGAGAATGTATATCCTGGTGATTTGGGATGTAATGTCCTATATATGTCTTTTAGATCCAATATATTTATCAGATTGTTTAGATTTTAAATTTCCTTATTGTTCTCTCTGGTTGATCTATCTGTAGGAGAGAGTGATGTGAAGTCTCCCACAATTATTGTGGAAACATCCATTGATTCCTTTAGTTTTGCCAGTGTTTGTCTCATGTGTTTTGTGGCACCTTGGTTGGGTGCATAAATATTTATGATTGTTATTTCTTCTTGTTGAATTGCCCCTTTTATTAGTATGTAGTGACCTTCTTTGTCTCTCATTACATCCTTGCATTTAAAGTCTATTTTATCTGAGATTAATATTGCTACTCCTGCTTTCTTTTGGTTGTAACTTGCATGAGATACTTTTTCTGTCCTTTCACTTTCAATTTCTTTGTGTCCCTGTGTCTAAGGTGAGTCTCTTGTATGCAACATATTGATGGTTCATATTTTTGATTCATTCTACCTATCTGTATTTTTTAATTGGGGAGTTTAATCCATTTACATTTAACACTATTATTGTGAAGGCTTTTCTTGAATCAGCCATCTTATCCTTTTGTTTATGTTTGCCACATACGTTTTTTTCCCCTGCTCTCTTATTGTCCTGAAATGAACCAATACTGAGACTCTATAATACTGAACCTTTCTCCTTATCTCTCTCTCTTTTCTTTGTTTCTCTGTCAGTAGGGCTCCCTTTAGTATCTCAAGTAGGGCAGGTCTCTTTTTAGCAAAATCTCTCAGCATTTATTGTTCTGTGAAAAATTTAACCTCTCCCTCAAATTTGAAGGAGAGCTTTGCTGGATAAAGATTTCTTGGTTGGTAGTTTTTCTCACTCAGAATTTTAAATATATCATGCCACTGCCTTCTCACCTCCATGGTGGCTGCTGAGTAGTCACTACTTAGTCTTATGCTTTTTCCTTTGTATATGGTGAATTGCTTTTCTCTTACTGCTTTCAGGACTTTCTCCTTCTCCTTAGTGTTTAACAGTCTTATCAAAATATATCTCAGAGTGGGTTTATTTGGATTTATTCTATTTGGAGATCACTGGGAATTTATACTTTATCTATTTATGTTTTTTTGAAGGTTTGGGAAGTTTTCCCAACAATTTCTTTGAATACTCTTTCTAGACATTTATCTTTCTCCTCCCATTCTGGGACACCAATGAGTCTGATACTTGAATATTTTATATTATCTATCATATCCCTGAAGCCCATTTCAATTTTTTTGATTTTTCCCCATTCTTTCTTTTGTTCTTTCATTTTCCATTCTGTCATCCTCAAGGTCACAGATTCATTGTTCAGCTTCCTCTAGTCTTGTACTGTGAGTATACAAAATCTTTTTAATTTGGTCACTGTTTCTTTTATTTCCATAAGATCACCTATTTTTTTAATTTACTCTTGCAATTTCATCTTTATGCTCTTCTAAGTTCTTCACGTCCTTTATATCCTGGGCCATGCTCTCATTGTTTGTCTTTAGTTCTTTGATTAATTGCTTCAAGTACTCTGTCTCCTCTGATCTTTTGTTTTGAGTGTTTGGGGTTGAGTTATCCATATTGCCTGTTTTTTTTTTTCATATGCTTTAAAGTTTTCTGTTATTTTTGGCCTCCTGGCATTTGCTTAACTTGATAGGGTTCTTTTAGGATGTGTAGACTGATTCAAATGCATATCTCTAATTGTTCATATCTACAGCTTCATGGAGTACACTTTCTCTAACTAACCAACAGGTGGCTTCTGTGAGCCACCTATTCCCCTCAAGCCAGTTCTCCCCAACTTTGTCTTTGTGGTGTATGGGGGTCTGATTCCTGTGGGGATCTAATTGGTGCACCAAGTTTGTGTGTGTACTTGGTGCTGTCTGCCCTGATTTTGGGTCATGTGTCTGAGCATTTAGGGAGGGAAGGCAGCTTTAATAATCAAACCTCCCAGGTGTCCTGGAGATTTAAATTTGTGGCAAGAATCTAATCCTTCAATTCAGTCTTTCCACTATTTCTCTCTGCTTCTGACCCAAAAGTCCTTGGTATTGGCATATGCTCCCTGGGACTTGTGATTCAGGCCCTCTTTCAAGCTGTGCCTTCTTAGTGCCTCCACTGAGGGAAGGCTTTCTTGTCACAAGGGCATGCAATCCCTCAAGGGAAGTTCTGGGCTAAAGGGCCCTGTAGGGTTGTTCCCATCTTTTCAAAGAATGGCTGTATGGGTCATGTTAATTTCCCCCTTTTCACACACCCCACCTTCCCAGCTCTGGGACAATTAGCTGCAGGTGTGTGAAAGGCTATTGTCCACACCCAATATTTTAATGTGTGCCTGTATTGCTGGAAACACTTCCTGTCACACTAGGTTTTTTGGCACTTTTCTGTGCTGTGGTGCCAGCAACCGGGCAGGAGCATTACCAGTCCACTGGAAGAGGGCTGTAAGGAGCATAGTTACTTTTCCCTTTCAGCTAACCTCTGCCTTCCTTGCTCCAAACACAGTTAGTAGCAGGTGTGTGAAAGTCTGTCATCCATGCCAGATATTGAGGCATACTGACAGGCTGTGGGGTTGCCATTCCTGCCAAACTTCACTGTGTGCTTCTCACTGTTGTGCAGCTGCTTTTGGGTTTAAAAAAAACTAGTCTGTCTCCAAACACCAACCCCCAGTTTCCCCACACTGCAGTGTGGCTGCTGGATATTCAGCAGGCTGACTCATTTCAGAATGCAGACTCCTGGTTTCACCAAGTGCACAGTCCCTGTGGATTTGACTGATCTCATCCAGCTTGTGCATCACTGGAACTGGTGTTCTCAGTCACTTTCTGGCTTTTATCTAGTATTTTTCATGGAGGTGATTTTTATTGCCCTGTCTCTCCTAACCACCCAGTATGTTTTTAAATTATGTTATACTGCATATGAGTTTGGAATTCTTATATCTTCCTACTAAGTCAAATTCCTTATAATGATGAAAAATCTCTTTTTATTGAGCCATACTTCCTGCCTCTGGTCTACATTGTTCTGCTAGAATTCAGCCATATAACTATGTGAGATTTTTGGCTTGTGTTGCATTACATATTTTCCCTTTTGGTTCAAATTTTATTTTGGATGTATTCTTTTTCTATTTATTTTAAGTGTTATTATTTATCAATAGCTTATAGTAAGGTATAGTATTTTCTCATGCCACTTGACAAATTATGTGTTATAATTGAATGCTTTAGTTTATTTAATTTCATATCATTGGTAGTACATGTTGAACTTTGGTTTATTATCATGCTTTTTGTTGCTATTTGCACCACAGTTTCTTGGCCAATTTTTCTTTTATTTGTTTGATAAAGTAAATTTTTCCTTTATCATGTAGTAGATATTCAGTCATAAATTTGTATCACATATCTTTAGATATTACCCTAGAGATTTCAATATTCATCTTCCACTTACATTCTATAATTTTCAAGTATTAGTTGACTCAAATTAAAAATTATGCATATAACTATCTGGAGTTGACAGCACAAGGCCATGGATTTATTTTGAAAATTACTGTTTTTAAATATTCATTTAGATGACTTATGCAAAAGTAAATTTTATGATTGCTATGACACCATCACAATTCTGAGTACTTGACAGTAATTGTTTCTTTCTACTAAAACTTACCCACAGAGGACTTCCCCATCCTCAACATCCCATACAGAGAAAGGCAACTAGAGGTGTTTAACCTGGCTTCTTCTAGAGCCAAAGAGCCTATGTTCATAGCTAGGATCTACAACTTAAGGGTTATGTGAACTTTGACAAGTTATATTTTCTTGACTCCCTGAACCACATATTTACCATTTCAGTGTCCTTCACCCCTTGCTGCATCCAGTCTGTCTGTGTGGGATTGGTTTCTCTCAGCCTGTAGAACATCAGTTAGCATTTCTTGAATATTGGGGGTGATGGACTTGAACTTCCCCTGCTCTAGTTTCTGAATATATAGTCCTTGTTATTTTTTAATGCTTCCAGAAGTACCCATTATTTTGACCACAAGCACAGATTACCATGAATACTTAACAATTTCATAAAATACAATCATACTAAATGTATTATTTTGTAGCTGACTTCTTTTGATCACCAAATGAGAATCAGGTCATTTAGTGTGTGTGTGTGTGTGTGTGTGTGTGTGTGTGTGTGTGTGTGTGTGTGTGTGTGTGTGTGTTTCATTACTGGGAGTGTTCCACGAGTTGTATAGGTCAATTTTAGATATCCATTCTCCTAGTAATTGGCATTTTGTTTGTTACCATGTTTTAGCTGTTATGAAACACAATCATCCTTTAAAACTGCTAAACTTATGTCTGCTGAACCTAGTCACTCTTTTTTCTCAAGCATGTATGGTATAAATTGCTGGATCAAAAATAGATGCATCTGGCCAGAGAATCATGAGAAAATGGCAAAATAGGGAGCTCTAAGACTCAGTTCTTTTGCCATAAAAACTATTAAACAGGAAGGAACTGTATGAAAGAGCTATTTTGAATCTCCAGAGACCAAAAGAATCCTGTATAACATGCAGGGCAGAGCAGGAGGAAGAGGCTGACAAATTTTGGTAAAGAAAAGAAAATTGCTGTCCCCACAAAGTGACTGCTATCACCCATATCCCACTCCTTTTGCAGGGTACCATGTGGCCCAACCCCTGGCTAGTTGGATGGTGACAGAAAGGGATGCAAATATACTCTTCCCCAAGATGAAGGGAGGGCATGGCCAGCACTGATCACAGCTTTTGATTAATGACTTTGGGTTGCTGGGTCCCAGCTCAAAGGGTGGCCATTGTTTCAACCCACCCTTACAAAAGCAGTGATGGCAGCCATTATTTCAACCCACACCGGGTGTTAGAGGCAAATTGAAGAAACTACACTTCTTCAGCACATCAGGAGATAGTTATATGTTTGGCTACAATTTCTGAGCTGGCCAAGAGCTCAGCTTTGAGGGCCTGTGAAGGAAGCTCTTGATGCCCTTCCTGGTCATCTACCCAGGACATTTTGTAGCCAATCTGAACAGCCAAAATGGGTCACAGACCCATTTCAGCAGAATAGACAGATAAGAAAGTCTTCCCTAATGTACCCCTTAACCCAGAATTTACCCTACATGCAAAAGTAACTTGAGACAATGAAATGAATATAAGAACTATAGAGGTGGGGCAAGATGGAGGACTGGTGAGCTGTATGTTTTAGTTACTCCTCCAGGAAAGTAGGTAGAAAGCCAGGAACTGTGTGGACTGGACACCACAGAGCAATCTGACTTTGGACATACTTCATACAACACTCATGAAAATGTGGAACTGCTGAGATCAGCGAAAATTGTAAGTTTTGGCGGCCAGGGGACCCGCGCCCCTCCCTGCCAGGCTCAGTCCTGTGGGAGGAGGGGCTGTCAGCTCCGGGAAGGAGAAGGGAGAACTGCAGTGGCAGCCCTTATTGGAAACTCATTCTACTGATCCAAACTCCAACCATAGATAGACTGAGACCAGACATCAGACAATCTGAGAGCAGCCAGCCCAGCAGAGAGGAGACAGGCATAGAAAAAAACAGCACAAAAAACTCCAAAATAAAAGCGGAGGATTTTTGGAGTTCTGGTGAACATAGAAAGGGGAAGGGCAGAGCTCAGGCCCTGAGGCTTATATGCAAATCCCGAAGAAAAGCTGATCTCTCTGCCCTGTGGACCTTTCCTTAATGGCCCTACTTGCTTTGTCTCTTAGCATTTCAATAACCCATTAAATCTCTGAGGAGGGCCCTTTTTTTTTGTTTTTGCTTTTGTTTTTTTTTAATCCTTTTTTCTTTTTCTAAAACAATTACTCTAAGAAGCCCAATACAGAAAGCTTCAAAGACATGCAATTTGGGCAGGTCAAGACAAGAGCAGAACTAAGAGAGCTCTGAGAAAAAAGGCAATAATCTAGTGGCTAAGAAAATTCACTAAACACCACAACTTCCCAAGAAAAGGGGCGTGTCCATTCACAGCCATCATCCTGCCCATCACCAGCCCCATAGCCCAGAGCTGCCCCACACAACCCAGTGTGACGTAAGTGCTTCAAATAACAGGCACACTCCACAAAACTGGGCATGGACATCAGCCTTCCCTGCAACCTCAGCTGATTGTCCCAGAGCTGGGAAGGTGGAGCAGTGTGAATTAACAAAGCCCCATTCAGCCATCATTTCAGCAGACTGGAAGCCTCCCTACACAGCCCAGCAGCCCAGAACCGCCCTGGGGGGATGGCACTCACCTGTGACATAGCACAGTCATCCCTCAACAGAGGACCAGGGGGTGCACGGCCTGGAATAGGGACCCATTTGCAAGTCTCAGGAGCCATACGACAATACCAAGGACTTGTGGGTCAGTGGCAGAGACAAACTGTGGCAGGACTGAACTGAAGGATTAGACTATTGCATCAGATTTAAAACTCCAGGATCACCAGGGAGATGTGATTGTTAGAGCCACGCCCCCTCACTGACTGCCCCGAAATACGCCCCATATACAGGGCAGGCAACACCAACTACACACGCAAGCTTGGTACACCAATTGGACCCCACAAGACTCACTCCCCCAATCACCACAAAGGCTAAGCAGGGGAGAACTGGGTTGTGGAGAACAGGTGGCTCGTGGACACCACCTGCTGCTTAGTTAGAGAAAGTGTACTCCACGAAGCTGTAGATCTGATAAATTAGAGATAAGGACTTCAATTGGTCTACACATCCTAAAAGAACCCTATCAAGTTCAGCAAATGCCAAGAGGCCAAAAACAACAGAAAATTATAAAGCATATGAAAAAAACAGATGATATGGATAACCCAAGCCCAAGCACCCAAATCAAAATATCAGAAGAGACACAGCACCTAGAGCAGCTACTCAAAGAACTAAAGATGAACAATGAGACCATAGTACAGGATACAAAGGATATCAAGAAGACCCTAGAAGAGCATAAAGAAGACATTGCAAGACTGAATAAAAAATAGACGATCTTATGGAAATTAAAGAAACTGTTGACCAAATTAAAAAGATTCTGGACACTCATAGTACAAGACTAGAGGAAGTTGAAGAATGAATCAGTGACCTGGAAGATGACAGAATGGAAAATGAAAGCATAAAAGAAAGAATAGGGAAAAAAATTGAAAAAATCGAAACGGACCTCAGGGATATGATAGATAATATAAAACATCCTAATATAAGACTCATTGGTGTTCCAGAAGGGGAAGAAAAGGGTAAAGGTCTAGGAATAGTATTCAAAGAAATTGTTGGGGAAAACTTCCCAAATCTTCTAAACAACATAAATACACAAATCATAAATGCTCAGCGAACTCCAAATAGAATAAATCCAAATAAACCCACTCCGAGACATATTCTGATCACAGTGTTAAACATGGAAGAGAAGGAGCAAGTTCTGAAAGCGGCAAGAGAAAAGCAATTCACCACATACAAAGGAAACAGCATAAGACTAAG
>KN194155.1:4611-203444 GCA_000164785.2 Choloepus hoffmanni | reverse complement strand
TGTATAATGGTTCAGCCACTCTGGAAGTCAGTCTGGCAGTTCCTTAGAAAACTAGAAATAGAGTTACCATTCGATCCAGCGATTGCACTTCTTAGTATATACCCGGAAGATCAGAAAGGAGTGATACGAACAGATATCTGCACGCCAATGTTCATAGCAGCATTATTCACAATTGCCAAGAGATGGAAACAACCCAAATGTCCTTCAACATATGAGTGGATAAATAAAATGTGGTATATACACACGATGGAATACTACATGGCAGTAAGAAGGAATGACCTTGTGAAACATATGACAACATGGATGAACCTTGAAGACATAATGCTGAGTGAAATAAGCCAGGCACAGAAAGAGAAATATTATATGGTACCACTAATGTGATCTTTGAAAAATGTAAAGCGAATGGTTTATAATGTTGAATGTAGGGGAACTAGCAATAGAGAGCAATTAAGGAAGGGGGAACAGTAATCCAAGAAGAACAGATATGCTATTTAACTTTCTGGGGATGCCCAGGAATGACTATGGTCTGTTAATTTCTGATGGATATAGTAGGAGCAAGTTCACAGAAATGTTGCTATATTATGTAACTTTCTTGGGGTAAAGTAGGAACAGGTTGGAAGTAAAGCAGTTATCTTAGGTTAGTTGTCTTTTTCTTACTCCCTTGTTACGGTCTCTTTGAAATGTTCTTTTATTGTATGTTTTTCTTTTTTTTTCTTTTTTAATTTTTTTTCCATACAGTTCATTTAAAAAGGAAAAGTAGGTTAAAAAAAGAAAAGGAAAAACAAGGAAAAAATATCTAGTGCCCCCTTGAGGAGCCTGTCGAGAATGAAGGGGTGTGGGCCTACCCCACCTCAATGGTTGCTAACATGACCACAGACATAGGGAACTGGTTGTTTGATGTGTTGAGCCCTCTACCGTAGGTTTTACCCTTGGGAAGACGGTTGCTGCAGGGGAGAAGCTGGGCCTCCCTATAATTGTGCCTGAGAGCCTCCTCCCGGATGCCTCTTTGTTGCTCAGATGTGGCCCTCTCTCTCTAGCTAAGCCAACGTGAAAGGTGAAATCACTGCCCTCCCCCCGATGTGGGATCAGACACCCAGGGGAGTGAATCTCCCTGGCAACGTAGAATATGACTCCCGAGGTGGAATGTAGACCTGGCATCGTGGGATGGAGAACATCTTCTTGACCAAAAGGGGGATGTGAAAGGAAATGAAATAAGCTTCAGTAGCAGAGAGATTCCAAAAGGAGTCGAGAGGTCACTCTGGTGGGCACTCTTATGCACAATTTAGACAAACCTTTTTAGGTTCTAAAGAATTGGGGTAGCTGGTGGATACCTGAAACTATCAAACTACCACCCAGTACTCACGAATCTCGAAAACAATTGTATAAAAATGTAGCTTATGAGGGGTGACAGTGGGATTGGGAAAACCATAAGGACCACACTCCACTTTGTCTAGTTTATGGATGGATGAGTAGAAAAATAGGGGAAGGAAACAGACAAATAAACATACAAAGGTCCCAGTGTTCTTTTTTTACTTCAATTGCTCTTTTTCACTTTAATTGTTATTCTTATTATTTTTGTGTGTGTGCTAATGAAGGTGTCAGGGATTGATTTAGGTGATGAATGTACAACCATGTAATGGTACTGTGAACAATCAAATGTAAGATTTGTTTTGTATGACTGTGTGGTATGTGAATATATCTCAATAAAATAAAGTTAAAAAAAAAGAACTATAGAGGCAGACATTCAGGAGCAATGGCTTTTGGACTTCAAACACACAGGAGTAGGATGTCTGTCTCCTGGGAAATAGAGTGGACCAACAAACTCCTGAAAACATGTTAACCCCAAACAACTAACAAGTAAAAGCCCTGAACAAGACATAGACACAGAAAGACAAGGAAAGCCATTCACACTGTAGTTGCTTTGTGTAGACATTCCTGATGGTGATGCTCAAGGATACCTCCGACCTATCACCAACTTGTTACAAAATCAAAACAGGTATCTCAGGGAATAAATGCCAGAATTAACATATAAATATGTACAGTGTACAAAAAGAGTACAAGACAAAGACACAGGAAATGATAGCCTATCCATAGGAAAAGGATAGAAATCCAGAGGCCAGCAATTAAGAAGGCCAGAATGTGGACATACCAAATACAGCTTTTAAAAATGATCTTAAAATGCTCAAGAAGATGAAGGAAAATACAGGGAAAGAAATAAAAAGTATCAGGAAAACAGGTAAAAGCAGTATGAGAAACATAGTAAATATACAGAGATTTTGAAAGGAATCAAACAGAACTACAGGAGTTGAAGACCATAATGACTTAATTTTAATAATGTTTAGAAAGGTTTCCAAGACAGACTGGCACTGGCAGAAGAAAGAGTCAGTGAACACAAAGACTACTGCAATGAACCAGGCAGAGGAGCAAACACAAGAAGAGAATTATGGAATGTGAAAATAGCCTAAGAGATCTCTGAGCCTTTCAAGTGTTCCAATACATGCATTACATGAGTCCCAAAAGGAGAAAAAAAGAGAGAAAGGGGTAGAGGTAATAGTCAAAGAAACAATAACAGTGAACTTCCCAAGCTGAAAAAAATGTGAATATACACATCCAAGAAGCTCAGAGAACATCACACATGAGAAACATGAAGAAAAATTCACCCTATCATTTATTGATCACATCATCAAAACAAGGGATAAGAAGAGACTTCTGAAAGCTGCAAGAAATAAAATGACTTATGTACAAAGGAGTCCCAATAAGAGTGAGTGTAATTTCTGAATGGAAACCATGAAGGAATGAAGTCAGTGGGTTGAAACTCTTAATGGGCTGAAAGAAAACACCTGTAAACTAAGAATTGTATATCAGGAGAAACTTTCATCAAAAGTGAGGGAGCAATTAAGATATTTACTAATAAACAAAAGGCTAATGACTTTATAATCAGTACAGGTGCCCTACAAGAAATGCCAAAGGGAGTTCTTCAGATGAAAAGGAGAAAAAATTAAACAGTGGTACAAACTGGCATAAGGAAACAAATACCTATGACAAATTAAATATTTGGGTAAGAATAATGCCAGCATTATTGTTCCAGTGTATTGTTTGTTATGTAAATCCACTTCTTGCTTTCTACATGAGCTAAAATACAAATGCAAATGTATGAAAAGTAAGGATAAATCTATGGTTTGGAATGTACAAATTGCAAAGATATAACTGATAAGCTCAAAGTAAAAAGTGAGGATACAGAGGGCTAAAGGAAAAGTATACATGTATGCTTTAAGCTGGTATCAATATAAATATAATTGTTATATATTTAGGATATTTAATTTTAATGTATTAGCAACCATGAAGAAAAGAGATGTAAAAAATCCAGACAGAAAAGAGAAACCATTCAATATGGAACGTCACAGAAAATCAAATAAATAGAAATGTAAACATTAATGGTAGAATTAGGAGACACAAAACTTAAGACAAACAAAGAGCAAATAGTGAAATGGCAAAAGACAGTCCAGGATTATCAGCAGTGACTGTAAATGTAAATGTATTGAACTATTCAGTCAAAAGGCAGGAATGGGCAGAATGGATAAAAAGCAAGACACAATTATATACTGGATATAAGAGAATTAGCTTAATTCAGAAGAAAAAAAACACAAGTAGACTGGAAGTGAATGGATGGAAAAATATATGCCATGCAAAATAAACTTTGATTCAAAAAAATTTTGAGGAACAAAGACAGTTATTATAAGGTAATAGAGGGGTCTCTTCAACAGAAGATGTAGTAACTATAATTATATATACAAGTAACTGCAGAACCTCAAAATACATCAGGCTAATACCAACAAATTTTAAGGGAGAAAGTGTCAGTTCTACATTAATAGCAGAAGGCTTTAATACACCACTGTTGACATTATATAGATTATTTAGTCAGAAGATCAATTAGGAAATAGAAAACTTGAATGATGCTCTAAACCAACTGGAAATAACAAACATACATAGAACACTTCACCCAACCAAGCAGCAAAAACAAAATATATATTCTTCTCAACTGTGTATAGACCATTTGTCTGGATAGACCATATATTAGGTCACAAAACATACATCAGTATATTAAAAATTACTGAAACCAAAGTATATTTTCTGATAACAAAGGAATTGAGCTAGAAATCAATAAGAGGAGAAATAGAATATTAACAAATATGTGGAAATTAACCAACATGCCTTTAAACAACCAGCAGATTAAAAAGGAATTCACAAGTGAAAGGAAGAAATATCTTGAGGAAAACTAAACCCATAGTGAAAAGAAGGATGGCAATAACAAAGATTACGGAGGAGAAAAATGAAATAGAAAACAACAATAACAAAATCATAGAAAGTATCAGCAAAGCCAGAAGTTTGTTCTTTGTAAAGATCAAAAAAATTGACAAAATTTTACACAGATTGAGAAAGAAAAAGAAAAAAAAAGAAAGGATACAAATAAGGAAAATCAGTAATAAAAACTGGCACAATACTACTGACCATGCTGAAGTAAAAGGACTATAAGTGATAGTATAAACAAATGTACACAAATAAATTAGATAACCTCTAAGAAATGAACAAATTCTTAGAAACACACAAACTAGCTAACTTGTTTCAAGAAGAAATAGAAGATCTCAGCAACTAATTACTAATAAAGGGATTGAATCAATAATAAAAAACCTGGCAGAAAAGAAAATTCCAAGACCAAATGCATTCATAAGGGAATTCTACCAAACATTCCAAGAAGATGACTCCAATTCTGCTTGATTTTTTCCAGAAATTTGAAGTGGAGGGAACACTCCCTAATTTATTCTACATGGTCAAGATTATACTCATAAGAAAGCAGATACCAGAAAAAAGAAAAATTAAGAACAATATCTTTTATGAATATAGATGTAGTAATCCATGACAAAATACCAGGAAATTATTCCAATAAGATATTAAAAGAGTCATAAACCATGATCAAATGGGATTTATCAATGGTATGAAAGCTTGGTTCAACATAAAAAATCAATTACTATAAACCATCACATTAACACAATGAGGAGAAAATAAATGACCATCTTGATTGATGCAGAAGTCATTTGACAAAATTCAGTATTCTTTTTTGATAAAAACACATAGAACACTAAAACAGAAGGAAGTTTCCTTATTACAATAAAGGGCATATATGAAAGTTCTACAACTAATATTCTACTTAATGATGAAGGACTGAAAATTTCCTTCTAGTATTGGGAAAAAACAAAGATATATACTGTCATTATTATTCAACATTGTACTGGCATTTCTTCTGCCTGAGCCAGAAAAGTAAAAAAAATAAGAGGAAGCCAATTTAAAAAGAAGTAAATTTTTTGCTATTTGCAGATGACATGGGCCTATGTACAGAAAATCCCAAGATATCCACAACAAACTCCTAGAGCTAATAAATGAATTCAGCAAAGTGGCAGGCTACAGGATCCACATTGAAAATCCATAGTGTTTATATAAACAAGCAATGGAAAATCAGAATAAATAAAGAAAAATCCATTCACAATTGCAACTAAAAGTATCAAATATCTAGGAAAACATATAACAAAGTGTAAAGGACTTGTAAACAGACAACTACAAAACATTGTTCAAGAAATCAAAGACCTAAATAAATGGAAGGACATTCCATGTTCAGTATTGGAAGACTAAATAGTGTTGTGGTAATTTGTAATTAAATGGCCCCAGAAGATCATGTTCTTAATGCTAATTTATTGCTGTGGATGTAAACCTATTTGGCTAGGTTTAATTAAATTAAACCCCATTAATTAATAATTTGATTAAATTATTTCATTTGAGACATGGCCCAGGAGGGTCTTAATTATCTTACTGTAGTATTTTATCAAGGGATGGAACACAGAGAAAAAAAGACACAGAATTAAGAAAGAAAGCCACAGAAAGAAAGATGAAGCCACTGTAGACAGAAGATGAAAGCAATGAAACTTGGAAGAGAAGGAAGGGACCGGCAGATGTCACTATGTGCCTTGCCATCTGACAGAGCAGTCCAGGATTGCTGGCATCCTGCCTTCAGAGAGAAAGTATTGTCTTGATGATACCTTGATTTGGACATTTTTCTCAGAGTTAGAACTGTAAGCTTGTTAGTTTAAACATCCCCATTGTAAACATCAACCCATTTATTATATATTGCATTTCAGCAGCTTTTTCAAATTAAGCAATCATTAAGATATCAATTTTACCTGAAACAACTTATAGATTCAATCTCATTCATAATTCCAACAATCTGCTTTACAGAAATGGAAAAACCAATCATAAATATTATCTTGAAGGTTAAGGGGCTCAAATAGCTAAAACCATCTTGAAAAAGAAGAATAAAAAGAATAAAGTTGGAGACCACAGTGGTAAAAACAACATGGAACTGGCACAAAGACATTCATATGGGCCAAAGGACTTGAATTGAGAGCTAATAAATCAATGTTCATGTTGAGTTACCTGATTTTTGACAAGGGTTCTAAGACCAATCAATTGGGAAAGAATGGTCTCTTCCAAAAACAGTGACGGAGAAACTTATCCATTAGCAAAAAGAAAG
The DNA here is from genome assembly GCA_000164785.2 of Choloepus hoffmanni. Lineage (NCBI taxonomy): Eukaryota > Metazoa > Chordata > Mammalia > Pilosa > Megalonychidae > Choloepus > Choloepus hoffmanni. The sequence goes on along the minus strand of KN194155.1, from coordinate 196,864 downwards.
AAAAAAGAAAAGAAAAGAAAAAGAAAAAGAAAAAGAGGGCTTCTGCCTCATACCCTATACAAAAACAAACTTAAAATGGATCAAAAAGGTGAATATAAGAGAGAGAAACATAAACTCCTGGAAGAAATGTAGGGAAGAAACTTCCTGACCATGTGTTGGGCAATGGTTTCTTGGACTTTATATCCAAAGCTACCACAAAACAAAGGAAAAAATAGAGAAATGGGATGACAACACACACAATGGGGGAAATATTTAGATATGACATGTCTGATAATGTTTTAGTATAAAGAAAATATAAAAGTTACTTTCAACTTAAGAGCAAAAATATAAACAATCCAATTTAAAAATGGACAAAAGACTTGAATAGACAGATCTCCAGAGAAGTTACACAAATGGTCAGACAGCACATGAAAAGGCGTGTTTAAAGATTCCAGGTCAGCAACAGCATTTCCCACAATAACATCTTACCTACAGAGAAAAGTAACTACAGAGAACTTCAGGGATTACGGAGCTAGTCTCACAAATTTATTCCTCATAGTCCTGGTAAAAGGTATGTCCTCTGGACATTCCTGGGGTATGTGAACAGGTATTCAATGATAAATCCACTCAAATATTCAATCTCTCTAAGCCTTTTGATCCCCTCCTTTATATTACACCAGGGTAGTTCTGGTGTTTCAACCTTCGTTAATGTTGGCCACATTTTTTTTAATTTTGAAATAAATTCAAAGTTATAGGAACAGTTGCAAAAACAATACTAACCCCATACACAGAATTCCATCATACCCTGATCCCCCTCCCCTGAGAGCTCAATCCACCAACTTTAACATGCTGTCACATTGCTATTTCTTTCCCTCCCTCCCTCCATCCCTCCCTATCATCCATCTATTGCTCTGGCTTCTGAACATATGAGACCAAGCTGCACACATCCTTGAACACACACTATAATTCAAGTATACACTCCCCATGAACAAGAACATTCTTTTATGCAATCCCATTAAGCACAGCTAAGAAGTACAAGAGATTCAACAATGATACAAAGCTTACATTCTATATTTCTTTTTCCTTATGTCTCAGCTGTGTCCCTTTGAGCCACCTGTCCTCCATCCTCCAATCCCATCCAAGATCATCCTTGGCATTCAATTGTCTATTTAGACTGTTTTTTTTTCAAGTTGTGGAAACATATATACAGCTTAAATCTTCCCATTCCACTCCCCCCCCCAGCCTTCCATTAGTGGGATTAATCACATTTAGAATGTTGTAATGCTCTTTCCCACCATCCATTGCTAGAAATTTCTCTTCACATCAAACAGCAACCCTACACTCATTTCTTAACTCTCCACTGTCCCTTCCTCCATTTCTCTTAACTCATACTCTACTTTTCATCTCTATGGTTATATTCTCTGATAATTTCTTTGTGTTTACTGTAGGCCTCAAAATTAACCTTTTAAATCCATAACAATCTTGTTTTTCTTTGATACCACCTTCATTTCAATAGGACACATAAACTATGTCCCTATACTCCTCCATTCCCCCACCTTTATATAGTTGTCTAAAATTACATATTTTACATTGAGTTCAAAACCACTGATTTGTCATTAGAACTTGTGTATTTTATATCATGCAGGAAGTTAAGAGTGGAGTTACAATTCAAAAATTATTGACTTCTATTTGTATTACATTGTGGTTGGAGAATGTGCTTTGAGTATATTCAATTTTTTTTTTAAATTTCTTTAGGCTTGTTTTATGCCCCAGCTTATGGTCCCTTCTGGAGTGATCACTAGAGAAAAATTAGTGTCCTGGTGATTTGGGATGTAAGGTACTATATATGTCTGTTAAAATTCTCTACATCTCTTCTTTCTTTGTTTTTCTGTTGGTAGGGCTGCCTTTAATATCTGAAGTAGGGCAGGTCTATTATTGGCAAACTCTCTGTTCTAGTTTGCTAATGCTGTGGAATGCAAAACACCAGAGATGGATTGGCTTTTATAAAAAGGGGGTTTATTTGGCTACACAGTTACAGTTTTAAGGTCATAAAGTGTCCAAGATAACACATCAGTAATCAGGTACCTTCACTGGTGGATGGCCAATGGTGTCTGGAAAACCTCTGTTAGCTGGAAAGACATGTGGCTGGCATCTGCTCCAAAGTTCTGGTTTTAAAATGGTTTTTTACCAGGACGTTCCTCTCTAGCAAGCTTGCTCCTCTTCAAAACATCACTCACAGCTGCAATGAGATCCTTCTGTTACGTCAGCTCATTTATATGGCTCCAGTGACTCAACTTAGATCCACCCTGAAAGGGTGGAGCAACACCTCCATGGAAATTATCCAATCAGAGTCATCACCCACAGCTGGGTGGGGCACATCACCAAAGAAACCCTCAAATCTAATCAACACTGATAACATCTGCCCACACAAGGCTACATCAAAGATAATGGCATTTGGGGGACACAATACATTCAAACCAGCACATTTCATCCCCTGGACCCCAAAATGACATTATCTTTCCAAATACAAAATACATTCATTGCATCATAATATCACAAAAACTTAAGTCATTTCAGTAACAAAAGTTAAGTACAAGATCCCATCAAAATCAATTACAGACATGGTGGGTCCTAAGGCATAATTCTCCTTTAGCTTTGGATCTATGGACTTAGAATAAGTTATATGCTTCCAATATACAAAGGAGAGACATTCATAGGATAAGCATTCCCATTGCCATAAGGAGAAAGAGTAAGGAAAACAGGGTTAACACGACCAAAACAGTTCCTAAAACCTGCAGGACAAACTCCATTAGATTTCAAAGTCTGAGAGTCATTTACAGAAAAACATTGTATCCTTGGGGCTTGAGAGTGGGAGTCTAACCCTTCCTAAGGGCCTTTGTGGCAGCCCTTTCCTCTCCAAACACTTGGGTGAGTGCTCCAACATATCCACACATTGGGGAGACCACCTTCTTGCCCCACCCTCCTCAAACATTGGGGCAGCTCCTGGATTCCCTTCCATCTCTGGGGAACATGCTCAACCCCTTCAGAACAGTGTGGTGGCAGCCAGGCTCTCCCCAATTCCCTGGGAATGTGTTCCACTGTCTTTGGGGCTTGGGGCAGCAAAACATTTCCTGAGCATCGAGGCAGAAGGCCCGCTCTCAACCTCCAGGGCAAACTCACCCTTTCCATGCATGAGAGCCACTCCGCTCTCCCAGCCCAAGACCTCTTGACTCCAGACCTCAACCTCCATGGCTCTGTCTTTGAAGAAATTTTTCCTTCAGTTTGTTCCTTGTCTGTCTTCTCCAGTTCAGACTGGCAATGGCTCTGTCTGTAAAGATCTCACAAAAATTCTGTTAGCTTCACATGAAGCATGCAGGGGTCAAAGCCATCAGACAATAGGACTTTCCACAAATCCTTTCTGGATAATTCCATCTCCAATCTTGGCTTGTACTGAAATGGCAGCTGGGTCCCATGTTTGTTTATATCCTCATGTTGGGCTATAGCTTCTGAGATTCCACCCTGTGGAAGCTCATAATTTTCCAAGCCATCAGCTTCTGGTTTCTTTGAACCCAAGAGTTCAGTTCTAAGTTTATCTCTCTGCACTCGCATTTTACTATAAGCTGCAGGAAGAAGCCAAGGTACATCCTCCACATGTAGTCTGGAGGTCTCCTCAGCTAAGTATTCCAGGTTGTCACTTCCAAATTCTTCCTTCCATCTGATACCAGGACTCAATTTTGCCAAATTCTCTGCCACTTTAAAACAAGGATAGCCTTTCTTCCAGTTTGCAACAACACATTCATCATTTCTGCTCAAGTCCACATCAGAAATGTCTTTAGAGTCCATATTTCCATAAACAGTCTCTTTAAAGCAGTTTTGGCCTTTTCTATCAATCTCCTCACAATACTTCCAGAATCTTCCCCTTATCCACTTGAAAAGTCATTCCAACATGTTTGGTATTTGCAAACTCAGCAGCAAAAGCACCCCACTCTCGGTACCAAAATCTGTTCTAGTTTGCTAATGTTGCAGAATGCAAAACAACAGAGAAGGATTGGCTTTTATAAAAAGGGGGTTTATTTGGCTACACAGTTACAGTCTTAAGGCCATAAAGCATCCAAGGTAACACATCAGTAATCGGGTACCTTTACTGGAGGATGGCCAATGGCATCCGGATAACCTCTGTTAGCTGGGAAGGCATGTGGCTGGCATCTGCTCCAAAGTTCTGATTTCAAAATAGCTTTCTCCCAGTATGTTTCTCTCTAGAAAGCTTGCTCCTCTTCAAAATGTCACTCACAGCTGCACTGAGTTCCTTCTGTTATGTCAGTTCATTTATATGGCTCCAGTGACTCAACTTAGAACCACCATGAAAGGGTGGAGCAACACCTCCATGGAAATTATCCAATCAGAGTCATCACCCACAGCTGGGTGGGGCACATCACCAAAGAAACCCTCAAATCTAATCAACACTGATAACATCTGCCCACACAAGGCTACATCAAAGATAATGGCATTTGGGGGACACAATACACTCAATGCAGCACATTCTCTCAGCCTTTGTTTGTGAAAAATTTAAGCTCTCCCTCAAATATGAAGGAGAGTTTTGCTGTACAAAGTATTCTTGGTTGGAAATTTTTCTGTCTCAGAATTTTAAATATGTCATGCCACTGCCTTCTCACCTCCATGGTGGCCGCTGAGTAGTCACAACTTAGCCTTATGTTGTTTCCTTTGTATGTGGTGAGTTGCTTTCCTCATGCTGCTTTCCAAACTTGCTCCCTCTCTTCAGTATTTGACAGTCTGATCAGAATATGTCTCAGAGTGGGTTTATTTGGATTTATTCTATTTGGAGTTTACTGGGCATTTATGCTTTGTGTATTTATATTGTGTATGAGGTTGGGGAAGTTTTCCCCAACAATTTCTTTGAATACTCTTTCTAGACATTTACCCTTCTCTTCCACTTCTGGGACACCAATGAATCTTAAGTTTGGATGTTTTATTTTATCTATCATATCCCTGAGATCCATTTTGATTTTTTCTATTTTTTTCTACGTTCTTTCTTTTATTCTTTCATTTTCTGTACTGTGGACTTCTAGGACACTGAGACATTGTTCAGCTTCCTCTAGTCTTGTATTGTGAATATCCAGAGTCTTTTTAATTTGGCCAACAGTTTGTTATTTCCATAAGATCTTCTGTCTTTTTTTTAAATTTCCTCTTGCAGTTTCTTCTTTATGCTCTTCTAGGGTGTTCTTTATGTCACTTATATCCTGGCCCATGATCTTCTTGATGTCCTTTAAATCCTTTGCCATGTTTTTGTTCCTCAATTGTAGTTCTTTGATTAATTGTGCCAGGTACTGTGTCTCTTCTGATATCTTGATTTGTGTGTTTGGAGTTGGAGTCTCCATATCATCTGGTTTTATCATATGCATTAAGATTTTCTGTTGTTTTTGGCCTCTTGGCATTTGCTTTGCTTGATAGGGTTCTTTCAAGTTGGTAAAAAAAAATAGCAATCTAATTTTTCAGAAACACAGTTTGGTGGTGTACACTTTCTCTAACTAACCATCAGATGGCTTCTGTGAGTCACCTATACCTCTCAAGTCAGTTCTCCACCTTGTCCCTGTGGTGTGTGGGGAAATGATTCTTGTGAGGTTCAGTTGGTGAACACAGTTCGGGTGTGCTGCTGGAGCCAACTGCCCTGAATGTGGGGCATGTGTCTGGGTGGCCAGGGAGGAAGGGCAGCTTTAATATTCAAATCCCCCAGGTTCCCAGAGATTCAAGGCCACTGCAAGAGTCTAAGCCTTCATTTCATTTCTGCCCCAGACTCTCTGTCTCACTGTCCCACAAACCACTGGACTTGGTATAGTGTCCATGGGTTCTCCAAGTGGGTCCCCCCACCCAGCCATGATCCTCCAGGAACTCTGCTCAGGGAATGCTGTGCTACATTACCAGTGCACACCATCCCTCAAGGGGAGCCTCAGGCTACCAGACCATGGAGAGATGCTTCAGCCTGATGCAAAGATGGGCAAATGGGACATCTCAATACCCCCTCCTCTCACAGTTCCTCCTTCCCAGCTCTGGGACAACTGGTGGGGCTCTGGGCTGTGGGCATAGCCCTGGGCAGGAGTTTATCCAGCTCTCTGGGGAGTCAGCTGCTAGCTGTTGGGTTTCTTTCTGCTTCTGGCTCTCCCCTCCATTCCCCTGGGCCCTGAGGGTATCTGCAGCAGGCTATCTTCCAGGCTAGACACTGAGAGGCCCACCCAGCCCCCTCTTGCCGTGTTTTACTATGTGATTTCCACTATCACAACTGCAGCCACTCCTGGGTTTCCCCCCTTTTTCTTAAAAAAAAGAGCCCATCAGTCTCCAAACACCAAACCCTGGCTTCCCCAGACTGCTGTCAGCTGTGGGTCTTCCAGCCAGCTTACTCACTTATTTCAGAATGCAGACTCCTGGTTTCACCAAGTATACAGCCCCTGTGGAACTAGCAGACCTCATCCAGCTGGCACTTTGCTGTAATTGGTATTCTGGTTCACTTTCTGGTTTTTATCTAGTGTTTTTCATGGAGGTGTTTTTTTGCCCTGTCTCACCTAGCTGCCATCCTAGTCACTCTTGGCCACATTTTAATCCAAGTTTCAGCCAACCGCCAAACTCTTAACACCCTTGCTAACCCCTCAAGCTACAACATTGGCTGCAAAATCTCTACTTAGTGGGTGGTCCCATATCACTAAATTCAGCCTGAACTAATTTTATATTCCTTGCATTATTATCACAAACCCTTAATATCCATTCCTACACATATTCCCCTGATTTCTGACTATATAAATTGGAAAAGGCATGCAGTTCTTTTGGAGCATAGTGCACTTCCTCATGATGCATACTTTGTACCCCACCTTTTGGGGCCTTCTGGGACTTTAGTTATAGGCCTGGAAGTAAGAGCAGTGGTGGGGGTGGGTCATGAAAGATTTAGAAGTATATTTCAAGCCAATTACCTAAGGGAAGTCCATTGCAGTTTCATCTGGTGAAACAAGATTAATCTCTCCAGACAGAAGTAAGTGCTGTTTCTCCAGGGGAAGTTATTACCTGTTTAACAAGCATGGAGGGTTAATCTCTTTAGACAGAGGTTGGATGATAGGCAGGAGGGCTAGTAGCTGTCTCTTTAGGGAAGGCTGGAGATTTGGTAGCTCTTACCTCAAGACAGGCTGGAATTGGGGGGTGCATTTCCACAGGGCAAACCATTACAGGTGTATCTATCAAAACACTCAGCAGAATTCAGGATTCCAATGCTCTTACTTCCGTCATTATCAACAATTTTGTCCCCATACCAATTTTAAGGATCACATTATTTTCCAATCAATGCCCTTAATTTAATAGCAGACTCCCTGTGAGGTTGAAATTTTAGTTTATGTTGTATATCTACTACCTACACAATGAGACACTGGTTGTGGTTTTCAGAGATCTCAAATCTGCAACCATAAGAAATAAGATTTTCTTTAATGGTACATATGGAAACATTTATATCTTGCATATAGCATTTAATTTGCAAATTTGAAGACTTCAGCTCATCCCTTTCTCTTATAAATATATCTAGTATATCTAAGGACAATTGGCCAACAACATTGTGCCTCTTAACTACACAAATCTCTATTAAGGTATCAAAAACACTGTGACCCAGAGAATTCATCATACAAGAGTATGATTTGGATAATCAAATGGTGATATTTTGCACATCCTATTTCCAACACATGCCTTGGACTGTCAGAGCCACCTTGATAATTGGAAATAGAGTCATTAGCCTTTGAATCTAATCAGAGTAGAAAACCAAATGTAAAAGCCCATTCTTAAATTCCATTCAACAAGAACCACTCCAGGTACAAAGCTGTATTAGTCAGGATTCTCTAGGGAAACAGAACCAGCAGGAGGTATCTGAAAATATGAGATTTTATAAAAGTATCTCATGCTGTGCCTATGCACAAGTCCAAATTCCATAGGGAGGCAGACAGCTGGCAATTCCAATAAAGGTCTTTGATGAACTCCCCAGAAGAGAGTGGCTGGCTGAAGAAGAAATTCCATAAGGTAGGCTGCAATCTGACATTCCAATGATGGTCTTCAATGAATTCCCCAGGAAAGCCTCTATGATTGAAGAAGTGAAATATATCTCTCTTCTCCCTCAAAAGTCTTCAACCGTTTGGATTAAATCCAGCTGATTGAATTCTCTCAATACAGAAGATGCTTTCCTCATTGAGGTAATCTGCCACAGATGCAACTAATTGTCTAACAATTTGCTAAACCAGCTTTCTACTTTTTAAAAACAGCCAAAATATCCTTGAAGTAACATTTAGGCCACTGCTTTCTTGACCAGAAAACTGGGCACCATACCCTGGCCAAGTTGACACATGAACCTAACCATCACAGATGCTCAACATTCTGAAAATAAATGATATCATTTGTGGTCAAATTCTTTCAAAATTTGAATAAAAATGGACACTATCTAACACATTTTATGAAGCTAACACCACTCTAATACCAAAGCTAGATAAAGACACCACAGAAAGGAAACTACTGGTCCATCTCTCTATTGAATATAGATGCAGAAATTCTCAACAAAATACTTGCATATTGAATCAAAAGACACAATAAAAGAATTGTGCACCACAACAAAATGTGTTTCATTCCAGGCATGCAAGGGTGGTTCAACATAAGAAAAGAAATCAATGTATTGCAACACATTAAGAAATCAAAAAGGAAAAATCAAATTGCATACTCTAATGCTGAAAAAATTTCAACACAATTAAGCATCCTTTCTAATGAAAACCCTTCAAAGGGAAGGCACTGAAGGAAACTTAGTCAATATGATAAAGTACATTGTACTGAATTCTGAGTGAGTGAAAACCTTCCCCCTATGATTGAGAATGAGATAAAGAATCCCACTGTCACCACAACTATTCAACATTGTGCTAGAAGTTCTAGGCAGAGCAATTAGCAAACAAAAAGAAATATAGTCATCCAGAGTGGAAAGGAAGTGGTAAAACTGTAATTATTTGCAGATGACATGATCTTTTATTTGGAAAATCCTGATAAATCAATGACAATGCTACTTGAGCTAATAAACAAATTCAGCAAATTGTGGGATATAAGATTAATGCAAAATAAATCAGTAATATTCCTTTACATTAGTAATGATCTAGCTGAAGAGGAAATTGAGAAAAAGAATTCACTCATAATAACAACTAATAGAATCAAGTATCTAGGAATAAACTTAACCAAGGATGTAAAAGGCTGCTATACATAAAATTAAAAAACTTTACTAAAATATATCAAAGAGGACCTAAATAGTTGGAAAGATATTCTGTGTTCATGGATAGGATGGCTAAAGGTCTTTAAGATGTCAATTCTACCCAAACTGCTCTACAAATTCAATGCTATTCCAATCAAAATTTGAACAACTGACTCTGCATATTAGAAAGGCTAGCTATCAAATCTATTTGGAAGAGAAGGGGCCCTAAATAGCCAAAACCTTTCTAATAAAGAAGAATGAAGTAGGAGGGCATACTCTTCCAAACTTTAAAGCCTACAATAAAGCCTAAGTGGTTAAAACAGCATGGCTTTGGCACAAAGATAGACATATTAATCAATGGAATCAAATCAAGAGTTCAGAAATATACCCCCAGATCTACATCAAATGATTTTTGACAAATCCTGAACTGGGACAGAATAATCTTGTCAAAAATTTGGCTGGGAAAACTGGATATCCATATACAAATGAATGGAAGAGGACTCTTACCTCTCACCCTATACAAAAAAATAATTCAAAAAGGACCAAAGAGCTAAATATAATAGCCAGTACCATAAAACTCCTGGAAGATAATACAGTGAAGCTTTTTCAAGAACAAGTTATAGGAGGTAGGTTCTTAAACCTTATACCCAAAGCCCAAGCAACAAATGAAAAAGAGATAAATGGGGACTCCTCAAATCAAATGTTTCTGTGCCTCAAAGCACTTTGTCAAAAATATGAAGAGACAGCCAACTCAATAGGAGAAAGTCTTTGGAAACCACATATTTGATAAGAGATTGACATCTAAGATATGTAAAAAAATCCTACAACTCAACAACACATGTACAAACAGTCCAATTATAAAATGGATAAAAGAAATGAAAAGGTATTTTTCCAAACAGGAAACATGAATACCTAAAAAACACATGAAAAAAATGTTCATATTCACTAGCTATTAGTGAAATGCATATCAAAACCACAATGAGATATCATCTTACACCAATAAGAATGGATGCCATTAAACAATCAAGAAACTACAAATGTTGGAGAGGATGTGGAGAAACTGCAACACTTAACCACTCCTGGTGGGAATGAATAATGGTACAGCCACTGTGGAAGGCAGTATAGCAGTTCCCCAGAAAACAAAATATTGAGCAATAAGAAGGGAGGAGGTCCGTAAACATGTTACTACATGGATGAAACTTGAAGAGATAATGCTGACTGAAGTGTCAGACACAAAGGAAAAGATATTGTATGTTTTAACTAATATGAACTTCCTAAATAATGTAAAATCTGTGTTTTAAAATCTAGAATATAGAGGACTTTTAGATAGACAGAAGCTAAAGAAGGGGGAATGATGACCTAATATGTACAGACCTGTTAGCGAGGTTGAACTTAAAGGTATCAGAATGGACAGGGTTGATGATAGCTAGTTAAAGGGATGATAGTATAAGCACCATATTGAAGGTGAAAATGATTAAAAGGGGTTGTTTAAAGGCATGTATCTTACAGTTCAGCACTACAAATATAAATGAGTGCTTGCAGGATTTACTTTCTTCACTTTTTTCAAATTTAATTTTATTGAGATTGTTCACATATCATGCACTCACCCAAAGATCCAAAGTGCACAATCAATTGTCAATGGAACCACCATACAGCTGTGCATCCACCACAATTAATTTTTTTTCAATTTTTAGGATATTTTCAATACTCCAGAAAAGAAATAAAGACAAAAAAGAAAACAAATCCTCCAATACCACTAACAAACTCCTCCATTATTGACTTATAGTATAGGTATAGTACATTTGTTACAGTTGATGAAAGAATGTTAAAATACTAGTAACTGTTGTGTATAGTTTGCAATAGGTATATTTTTCCCTATATGCCCCTCTATTATTTACTTCTAGTTATAGTGTCACACATTTGTTCTAGTTCATGAAAGAGATTTCTAATGTTTGTACAGTTAATCACAGAAATTGTCCATCACAAGATTCACTGTTTTACACGTTCCCATATTTTAACCTCCAACTTTCCTTCTGGTGACATACAGGACTCTAAGCTTACCCTTTCCACCACATTCACACACCTTTCATCACTGTTAGTTATTCTCACAATAACATGCTACCATCACCTCTGTCCATTTCCAAACACTTAAGTTAAACATCCTGCTCATAATAAGCTACTGTGCCCCATTCTTTAGCTTTGTTCTATATACTGGTAACTTGTATTTCATATCTATGAATTTAAATATTATAATTAGTTCATGTCAGTGAGATCTTACATTATTTGTCCTTATGTGTCTCACTTATTTCACTCAATATAGGGCCCTCAATGTTTCTTCATCAACCCATTTCTTAAAGATGGTTTTGCTCACCCACCATACAACCCATCTTAAGCAAACAATTGATGGTTCCCTGAATAAACACATATTTATGCATTCATCACCATCATCACTATCTATATAAGAACATCTCCATTTCTTCCTCAAAGAAGGAGGAAGACTCAAAGAAGGTAGAGAGACAAAAGGAAAAGAAAATAAAGAAAAAATAACAGCTAAAAGCAACAAAATGAAAGGTAGAATTAAACTAAAGCATAATCAAAGACTCAGACAATATCACCAATGCCAAGAGTCTCATACCCTACCCTTATTTCCCCGTCTTATATGTATTTACCTATGGTATATTGTCTTTGTTACATTAAAAGAAGCATAATACAATGTTTCTGTTAACCATAGTCTCCAGTTTGCATTGATTGTGTTTTCCTCCAATACCAACCCATTTTTAAAACCTTGCAAGACTCATAGAGTGATTTTTTCTCACTCATGTAAAAACATAATTGTATATTTTGTCACAATTTTTGAGCACTCTAGGTTTCACTGAGTTATGCATTCCCAATCTTTATCTTTCATCTTTCCTTCTGGTGTCCCACATGCTCCTAACCTTCCTCTTTCAACCATACTCATAGTCAACTTTGTTCAGTGTACTGACAATGTTGTGACACCATCACCCTAAATTGTGTTCCAAATCTCTCACTCCTGTCTTTTCCTTTCTGTCATTGTGCTCTCTTTAGTATTTCCTTTAGAGCATGTATCTTTTTCACAAACTCTCTCATTGCCTGTTTTCTTAGAATATTTTAAACTGTCCCTCATATTTGAAGGACAGTTTTTCTAGATATAGGATTCTTGGTTGTCATTCTTCTCTTTCAGTATCTTAAATAGATCACACCACTTCCCTCTTGCCTCCATGGTTTCTACTGAGAAATTGGCACATAGTCTTTTCAAGCTTCCTTTGTATGTCATGGATTGCTTTCCTCTTGCTGCTTTCAAGACTCTTTCTTTGTCCTTGATATTTGATAATCTGATTATTAAGCATCTCCATGTGGATCTATTAGATCTATTCCATTTGGGGTATGCTGCACTTCTTGGATCTGTAATTTTATGTCTTTCATAATAGATGGGAAATTTTTAGTGATTATTTCCTCTGTTATTGCTTGTGCCCCTTTTACCTTCTCTTCTCCTTCTGGGACACCCATGAAATATACATTCAGACACTTATGTTGTCATTCAATTCCCTGAGCCTTTGCACATATTTTTCCATTATTTTCCCTATCTGTTCTTTTGTGTGTAGGATTTCAAGTTTCTTGTTCTGCAGTTCCTGGGTGTTTTCTTCTACCTCTTGAAATCTGCTATTGTATGTCTCCATTGTGTTTTTCATACCTTGTTTGTGCCTTTCTTTTCCATAAATACTGTCAGTTGGTTTTTCAAACTTTTGATTTCCACTTTATTTTCACCCAGTGTTTTCTTTATAACTGCATCTCTTTTACTATGTCTTCCCTGAACTCATTGAATTGGTTTTTGAATTAACATATTTCTTTGAAAATAGTGAATTGATTGTTTCATTGAAGTGAATCTTAACTGAGGTGTAAGTTTGTTCCTTTGATTGGGATATATCTTTGTTTTTCCTAGTGCATTTTGTAGTTTTGTGTTATCTAGGCATCTGGTTTCCTTGGTTACCCCAATCAGATTTTCCAAGACCAGAATGGGTTCAGGTCTCAGAATGGGGTTATATTCAGCTTCAAGTTTCTCTGAGGTTGTATCTCAGAAGATTGACAGACTTTCCTGTGAGACCTCTAGCCACTGTTCTTTTCCTAACTGCCCAGCAGTTGGTGTCTGTCAGCCTGTAAGTCCCCACTCATGTAAAGTTGTGGGGCCCCTTTACTTCTCAGTTTAAATTGTTTCTGTTTTGGCTATTTTCCCCCAAGCACTGGGGTCTGAGTTCTGAAGGGAAGGCCAGCACTAGAGCTGGGCCCCACTTCCTTCCTTTTAGGAAGATACACCCCCTAGGGAGTTATCTTCTGCATTTGAATTGCTCCTTTGTCTCTCTCTGATCTGTAATCTCCACCCCTGTCTGGATCAGAGCACTGTGAACTGATGGCTGGGGCACTCTTCACTGAACCACTCAGGATGAGAGAGAGAAAAATGGAAATAAATCTCCTTTGCAGAGCCAGTCCATGGCCCCCCTGTTTCACCCATTTGCCATAGAGCACCTGGTCTTCTGGGCTCCCTTTCCCAGGGTACAGGCATTTTCTGGCCCTTTAATGTCAGTTATCTCTAAAAGTCTCTATATTTTTCCTTCTTTTCTTAATTACTTTTTTCCACCATCCCCACCTCCTCTCCACTGTAAGCAACCTTAATGTACTTTGTTGCTTTTTATGGCTTTGTCTATGCTTGTAGCTTGTATTTATCAGTCCATATTTGTTAATTAAATCACCTGTTGAAGCTAGGTTGAGCTATGTTTGCCTGCTCCAGAATTGCCACTTTCTCCTACAGGGAGGTCTTGCAGCTCAGCCTGCTGTGTAGCTCCCAGCATAAATTCCACAGTTTTTACTTGCAGATTTTATTCTGTGATCTCAACCATTCTACCCAATCCAGTTTGGTATATGATGTGTGGACAGTCATGGCAGTCCCTCAGGTGTTGTTCCAGATTATTTACTAGTTGTCCTGGTTGTTTATTCATTGCTCCAAAGGACTAACCAAATTCCACACCTCTCTATGCTGCCATCTTGCCCCACTTCTCCATGATTTAATTTTAAGGTATGACTCTGGTACAAAGAGTTAACATCAGAGTGGTATATGGGAAAAACTATGTATTGCATCTTATAAACCATATGTAATGGGAATAACTTACCAGTACCACAGTAACATTGGTATAAATAATTGGGTGATAAGAGATTTGGAGACTTTTGTGTTATGATAAATTTTTTTAAAACTGAGCATGATGATGATAGTACAAAATAGTGAAGATAATGTGACACTGATAGTTTATCTTTGACAGAATGTATGCTATGTGAAATTGGGAACCCCCTAATTAATAAGTTGAGCCCTTGACTTTGAGGCTTTCTCTTTTGAAATTTATTGTTGTAAAGGAATGGCTAAGCCTACCTATAATTATTAATGAGAGTCACTTCCAGTGAACCTCTTTTGCTACTCAGATGAGGCCTTTCTCTCTCTAAACCTGACTCTTCAAATAAATAGATTACCCTTTCCACTACATAGGATTGACTCTGAGGGAGGAGAAACCTTGAGGTTTTTTCTTGGGAAATTTATTGCTGTAAAGGAAAGGCTAACTCAGTGTCTGGCATGGAGGATAGCCCTTCCCACACTCACTGCTAACTGTCTTGGGGCCAGAGGAGCAGAGGGGAGCCAAAAGGAGAAAGAAACCATGTGCCTTGCAGCCATCTCCTCAGTGGGCTGGGAACACTCCTGCCCAGGGCTGGACCCACAGCCCAGAACTGCACCAAGACACCCAGTGTGATGGAGACTCCTTCCCACAGCACCACACACTAACCATGATATCAGCCATGGACATTGGCCTTTAGTGCACCCACAGCTAATTGTCCCAGAGCTGGGAAGGCAGAGCTGTGCAAAAGTGGGAAATTAACACAGCCAATTCAGCCATCATTACAGCAGGCTGGGAAAACCGCTGCACAGCCCAACAGCCCAGGGCTTCCCTGGTGGGCCAGTGCACACTGTGACATGGCACAACCTTCCCTCAGCAGAGGTCCTGGAAGAGCATGGCTGAGAAGGGGGACCCACTCAGAAATCCCAGGGACTGTATGCCAATAACAAGGCCTTGTGGTTCCACAGCAGAGACAATCTGTGGCAAGACTGAAATGAAGACTTAGGCTCTCACAACAGCCTTAAATCACCAGGAACACCTGGGAGGTTTGATTATTAAAGCTGCCCTGCCTCCTTAACCACCCAGAGACACACCCCAAATTTCAGGGCAGACAACAACAACACACCCAAATTTAGTGCACCAATTGGACCCCACAAGAATGAGATCCTCACATACCACAGACAAAGTTGGGGAGAACTGACTTGAGGGGAATAGGTGACACATGGATGCCATCTGCTGGTTAGTTAAAGTGTATGCCACCAAGCTATAGTTCTGACAAATTAGAGATCAAGTAAAGCAAATGCCAAGTGGTGAAAAACAACAGAAAATCTTAAAGCATATGATAAAACCAGACAGTATGGAGAACCCAAACCCAAAAACCCAAATCAAAAGATCAGAAGAGACACAGTACTTGGTGCAATTAATCAAAGAACTAAAGACAGACAATGAGAGCATGGTGCAGGATATAAAGGACACAAAGAAGACCCTACAAGAGCATAAAGAAGAAATTGCAAGAGTAAATAAAAAAAATAGAAGATCTTATGGAAATAAAAGAAACTGTTGGTCAAGTTAAAAAGACTCCGAATACTCATAATACAATATTAGAGGAGGTTGAACAATGACTCAGCCTCCTCAAGGACCACAGAATGGAAAATAAAAGAACAAAAGAAAGGATGGGGAAAAATTGAAAAAATTGAAATTGATCTCAGGGATATCATAGATAAAATAAAATATCCAAATTTAAGGATCATTGGTGTCCCAGAAGGGGAAGAGAAGGGTAAAGGTCTAGAAAGAGTATTCAAATAAATTTTTGGGGAAAACTTCCCAAACCTTCTATAAAACATAAACACACAAAGCATAAATGCCCAGTGAACTCCAAATAAAATAAATCCAAATAAACACACTCTGAGACATATTCTGATCAGATTGTCAAGCACTGAAGAGAAGTAGCAAGTTCTGAAAACAGCAAGAGAAAAGTAATTCACCACATACAAAGGAAACAACATAAGACTAAGCAGTGACTACTCAGTGGCCACTATGGAGGCAAGAAGGCAGTGGCATGACTTATTTAAAATTCAGAGAGAAAAATTTCTAACCAAGAATACTTTATCCAGAAAAACTCTCCTTCAAACATGAGGGAGAGCCTAAATTTTTCACAAAGAAATGCTGAGATATTTTGCTAATAGAAGACCTGCCCTACTTCAGATATTAAAGGGAGCCCTACCAACAGAGAAACAAAGAAAGGAGAGAGAGAGATAGAGAATTTTAACAGACATATATAGAACATTACATCCCAGGTCACTGTGACACATGTTCTTCTCTAGTGATCATGGATCTTTCTCCAGAATGGACCATTTGCTGGGACATAAAAGAAGCCTTAATAAATTAAAGAAAAATTTGAATTTGTACAAAGTACATTCTCTGACCACAATGGAATACAAATAGAAGTCAATAACCATCAGAGACTTGGAGAATTCACAAACACCTGGAGGGTAAAAATGAGGGGGAGATGAAAATATTCCCAAATAATGAAAAGCTGATGGTCTTCATCACCAGTAGATCAGTCCTATAAGAAATGCTAAAGGGAGTTGAGCAGGCTGAAAGAAAGGGACACTAAACAATTGGCTGAAACTACATGAACAAATAAAGATTTCCAGTAAAGATCACATGGTAAATATAAATACCAATACTACTGTATTTTTGATTTGTATCTCCACTATTTACTTCCTACAGGATCTAAAATACATAAACCATAACAATAAATCAGTGGTTTTGGACTCATGTAAAATAAGTAATTTTTGATAAGAACTACATAAAGGTGGGGGAATGGTGGAGTATAAGAGCATTGTTTATGTGTCCCATTGAAGTTAAGTTGGTATCAAAGAAAAACAAGATTGTTATAGATTTAAGGGGTTAAATTTAAGCCCCATGGTAAACACAAAGAAAGTATCAGAGAATATGACCATAGAGATTAATAGAGTAGGGGTTATGGGAAGGGGTGGAAAGGGCAATGGGGAGGTAAGAAATGAGAGTAGGGTTTCTGTTTTGGGTGAAGGGAAATTTCTAGTAATGGATGGTGGAAAGGTGATAGCATTGCAACATTCTAAATGTGATTAATCCCACTAATGGAATGCTAGGGTGAGGGTGGAATGGGAAGATTTAGGATATATATATGTTTTCACAATTGAAAAAAAAAAAAGACAGTCTAAATAGATGACAATTAAATGCAAAGAATGATCCTGGATGGAATCTGAGGATGGAGGAGAGGAGGTTCAAAGGGGTCACAGATGGAACATAAGAAATAAAAAAGGAAATAGAGAATGTAAGCTTTGTATCAATTTTGAATTTCTTGAACTCCTTGGTTGCACTTAATGGGATTGCATAAAAGAATGTTCTTGCTCATGGGAAATGTATATGTGAATTATAGTTTGTTCAAAGATGTGTGCAGCTTGCTCTCATGTTCAGAGGACAGAACAATAAATGATGGATGATACATAGGGAGGGAGGGAGGAAGAGAGGGAGGGAAAGAAAGATATGGTGGTATCACAGGATGTTAAAGTTGGTGGATTGGGGTATGGGGATGGGGGTCAGTGTATGCTGGAGTTCTGTGTATGGGATTTGTATTGTTTTTGCAACTGTTCCTGTAAATTTGAATTTATTTCAAAATAAAATTTAAAAAAAAGGAAAGTCTAAAACTACTTATAATTATTAATGAGAGCCACTTCCAGTAAACCTCTTTTGTTGCTCAGATGTGGACTTTATCTCTCTAAGCCCAACTCTGCAAATACATTACCCTTTCCACCACATAGGATTGACTCTGAGGGAGAAGAATTTACTTGGCAATATGGGATGCAACTCCCAGGAATTAGCCTTGCCCAGGTGATGAGGGATTGAGAATGCCTTCTTGACCAAAAGGGGGAAATGAAAGGTTAAAAATATAAGGTATCAGTGGCTGAGAGATCTCAAGTATGGCTGAGAAGATCTCCTGGAGATTGCTCTTATGCAAGCTTCAGCTAGATACTCCAGGTGACCACCGTTTGCCACCGCAAATCAAAACTAATCCCCCAAATCCTAGAGAATACCCATGTCCTTATCTCAGACTCTCTAAAAGTGCCTCTCACTAAGTTTATTTTTCAGAAACTTAAAACCTCAATATTGTTCCTATGCCAGATAAGTCCCAAAACCCAGAGGCAACATCCTCTTCAATAACATCAACCAGATGCATCCCCTTACCCATAATGTTGACACATCTTTTCAACATAAAAAAGTTGGGGCAGTCACAGCCCAGATATCTCTGAAGATCAACACAGTGAATTAATGACAGGGAGGAGTAGCAACAGACAAGATAGGATTTAATGAAGGTTTATGAATACTGAATATTTACATAAATATTTTTGTCAGTAGGGTACTAAAAGATCTAGAAAGAAGTAACTGAAATGGTGGAACAGTAACTCATAATATTCTTTGAAATTTACTCTATGTCAACTTGTGAAAACACACTTTGAAAGTTATCACTTTTCTGTTTATATGTTATATTTCACAATAAAATGTTTTAAAAGATACACAGATTGGCAAAAAACAGTAAAAATAGGTTCTGTCTATATTGTGTCCATCAGAGGCTCACTTTAGATTCAAGGACAAAAATAGTTTGAAAGCAAAGTTTGGACAAAGATATTTCATGAAAAAACAACCAGAAGAGAACAGGGGTAGCTGCACAAATATCACACAATTTAGATGTTAAAAGATATTAAAAGACCAAAAGGAAAGAAAGTAAGTATTAATAAAAGGGACAATTCATCAACATCATAACAATGATAAACATTTATGCACCTAGCAAGATTGCCACAAAATATGTGAGATAAACACTGACAATGTAAAGGAAGAAATAGACACATTAACCATAATACTTGGAGACTTCAATATACCATTGTAATCAATGGATAGAACATGTAGAGACATGATTAATAAGGAAACAGATCTTGAATAACATGAGAAATGAACTAGATTTAGACATTTACAGAATATTGCACATATTAGACATTTACAGAACATTGCACATAAGAACAGTAGGACATAAATTTTTGTCAGGTGCTTATGGATAATTCTTCAGAAGAGACCACATGTTGTGGAACAAATCAGGTCTTAGTAATTTTTAAAAGATTGAAATTATGCAAAACACATTCGAGGATCATAATGTAATGAAGCTAAAATCAAAAGCAAATGTAGAGGTGGGAAATTCACAAATATATGGAGACTAAACAACAAATTCTTGAACAACCAATGGAGCAAGGAATATATTACAAGAGAAATCAGTCATTATCTTGAGGGAAATGAAAATGAGAAAACAAAATAACAAAATTTATGGGATGCAGTGAAGGCAGTACTGAGAGGGAAATTTATTGCCTTAAGTGCATATATTAAAAAAGAAGAAAGAGTAAAATCCAAAGACTTAACAGCTTACCTGGAGGAACTAGAGAAAGAACAACAAACTAACCACATAGTAAACAGAAGACAAGAAATAACAAGGATTACAGCAGAAATAAATGAAATTCAGAACATCAAAACAATAGAGAGAATCAGAAAAACCAAAAGTTTATTCTTTGCAAAAATTAATAAAATCAATGGACCCACAGTATGGCTAACAAAGAAAAATGTAAGAGGATCTAATAAAATAAAATCAGAATTGGGAGGGGAGATATAACTACTGGTCCCACAGGAAAGGAGATAATGTGAGGACACTATAAGCAACTATATGCTAACAAACTAGACAACTTAGATGAAATGAAAACTTCTGAGAAAAGCATGAACAACCAACATTGACTCAGGAAAAAATGGAAGACCTCAAAAACCAATCACAAGTAAAGAGATTGAATCAGTCATCAAAAATCTCCCAAGAAAGAAAATTCCAGAACCATATTAATTCATATATGAATTCTACCAAGAATTCAATGAAAAAGTTCGTACCAAATCCTTCTCAAACTCCTCAAAAAATTGAAGAGGAGGAAAAGCTACCTAACTCATTCTATGAATCCAACATCACCCTAATAGGAAAGCCAAGGTTACTACAAGAAATTAAAATTACAGATAAGTATCTCTAATGAATATAGATGTAAGATCCTATCAAAATCAAATACAGGAATGGTCTGTCCTAAGACAAAATTCCCTTCTGACTGTGGACCTGTGAAACTTAGAACAAGTTACTCTTTCCAATATACAAAGGAGGGACAATCATAGGATAAACACTCCCATTACCATAAGGAGAATGTGAAAGGAAAACAGGGTTAAGAAGACAAAAACAGTTCCTAAAACCCAAAAGGCAAACTCCTTTAGATTTCAAAGTCTAGGAGTCAAAACTAGAATGAAGCTTTATCCCCCCAGGCTTGAGAGAGGAGCAGTCCCACACTTTCCAAAGGCTTATGCAGCAGCCATTTTCTCTCCAAGTGCTGGGGTGAGTGCTCCAACAAAACCATGCATTAGGGAGACCACCTTCTTGGACCCAACCTCCACAAACATTAGGGTGTCACCTGGACTCTGCTGCTCTAGGGCAAAGGCCCTTCCCTCTCTGGACAGTGGGCTCATGGTCAGGCTCTCCCAATTCCCCCAGGGAATGTGCTTGAAACTCTATGGGGCTTGGGATGACATCAGTCTTCCTGAACAGAGAGGCAGAATGCCCATGCTCTGTCTCTGGTGCATACTCACCCTTTCCACATGTGTGGGCTGCTCCACCCTCCCTGCCTGAGAACTCTTGACTCCAGAACTCAATTGCCATGGCTCTGCCTTTGAGGAAATTTTTGTTCAATTTGTTCCTTCTGTGACATCTCCAGGCCAGACCAGCTGTGGCTCTGTCTATACAGAATTTCCAAAAATTCTGTAGGCTTGCAAATCGTTTACAGAAGTCAAAACCATCAGACAATAGGATGTTGCACAAATCCTTTCTGGATAACTCCATCTCCATTCCTGGCTTGTACTGAAATGGTGGTTGGGTTCCAGGTTTGATTGAATCCTCATTTGGGGCTGTAGCCTATGGTTTCTCACTTTCTGTAAGCCCAGAATTTTCTGAACTGTTAGTTTCTAGGTTCTTCATAAACAAGATTTCATTTCTCAGCTTAAATCTCTCCTGTCACATTTTACTATAAGCTGCAACCTCAAAAATGTCACTCTTAGTTGCTCTTGGAGCATTTGTCCTCCCTTAGCTTCTCTGGAGCAAAAGTCTGATTTCAAAGGCTGTCTCCAGAATGTCTCTGTAAGCTGAAGCTCCTGACTCAGCATTCTTCAAAGTGTCCCTCTTGGCTGCAGCAAGCTCACTCCTTCTGTCTGAACTTCTATAGTGCTCCAGTAAACTAATCAAGGCCCATGCTGAATGTGTGGGGCCACAACTCCATGGAAATTATCCAATGAAAGATCTTGCCCACAGATGAGTGATCATACCTCCACAGAAAAATCAAATCAAAAGTCTCCAACCCAATCAACACCAATACATTTCCTGCTCACACAAGACTGCATCAAAGGTAATGGCATTTTGGGGGACATAACACACCCAAACCAGCACAGGGTCCAACAATTTTATTGATTTTCTCAAAGAACCAACTTCTGGTTTTGCTGATTCTCTCTATTGTTTTCCTGTTCTCAATTTCATTTATTTCTGCTCTAATCTTTATTTCTTTCCTTCTGTTTGCTTTGGAGTTAGTTTGGTCTTTCTCTTGTTCTTCCAAGTGAACAGTTAATTCCTCAATTTTTGCTCTCTTTTCTTTTAATATAGGTGTTTAGGGCAATAAACTTTCCCAGCACCACTTAGGTGCATCCCATAACTTTTGATATGTTGTGTTTTAATTGTCATTTGCCTCAAGGTATTTACTCATTCCTCTAGTAATTTCTTCCTTTACCCACTGGTTTTCTAAGAATGTGTTGTTTAGCTTCCACATATTTGTGAATTTTATAAACTTCTGCCTGTTATTTTTTTCCATTATGATCTGAGAAAGTGTTTTCTATAATATCAACTTTTTTATTGACACAGCTCACATTTCATACAATTATCCAAAGATCCATGTGTACAATCAATTGCCCATGGTACCATCATACAGCTGTGCATCCATCACCACAATTAATATATTTTTGGAATTTTTAGAATATTTCCATTACTCCAAAAAAGAAATAAAGACATAAAAAGGAAATTTAAATCCTCCCTTACCCCTAACCAACCCCCTACATTACTGCTTCATAGTATTGGCATTGTGCATTTGTTACTATTGATGAAAGAATGTTAAAACCCTACTAACTGTAGTACACAGTTTGCAATAGGTATACTTTTCTCCCCTATGTGCCCTCTATTATTAACTTCTAGTTATAGTGTCATACATTTCTTCTAGTTCATGAAAGAGATTTCTAATATTTGTACAGCTAATCACAGACATTGCCTAGCACAGTATTAACTGTTCTATACATTCCCATCTTTTAATTTCTACCTTTTCTTCCAGTCACATACATAATGCTGACCTTCCCTTTTCCACCACATTCACACAACCTTCAGCACTGTTAGTTATTTTCACAATGTGCTACCATCACCTCTGTCCATTTTCAAACACTTAAGTTCAACCTACTTGAACATTCTATTCATAATAAGCAATGACTCTCCTCTCTTTAACCTCATTCTATATACTGGCAACTTATATTTCATGTCTATGAGTTTACATATCATGATTAGTTCATATCAGTGAGACCCTGTAATATCTGTTCTTATGTGTCTGACTTATTTCACTCAATATAGTGTCCTCAGGGTTTCATAAATCCATATTTTTAAGATTTTTTTCATACCCATGCATTCATCTTAAGTAAACAATTGATTGTTTCCTCTATAGTTGCATTTTTATGTATTCAACTCTCTCACCACTGTCTATATAAGGACATCTCCATTTCTTCCACAAAGAAGGAGTAAGAGTTAAAGAAGTTAGAGAGACAAAATACAAAGAAAAGAAAGAGAAAAATACAAACTATGACAGCTAGGAAGCAACAAAAGGAAAGATAGCATTAACCTAAAGTAAAATAAAGGGTCAGACAACATTACCAATACTGAGTGCCATACCCCACCCATATCCCCCTCTCGTATGCATTTAGCTGTGGTATATTGTCTCTGTTACATTAAAGGAAGCATAATAAAGTGTTTCTGTTAATTATAGTCTCTACTTTGAATTGATTGTATTTTCCCCCAATATTATCCTATATTTAAAAACTTGGAAAGTTGACATTCATTTGTTCTCCCACATGTAAAAACATAAATGTGCATTTTACCACAATTATTGAGCACTCTAGATTTCACTGAGTTATACAGTCCAGTCTTTAACTTTCCTTTTCCTTCTGGTGTCCCATATTCTCCTAACCTTCCTCTTTCAATCATACTCAAAGTCATCTTTATTCAGTGTACTTACATTGCTGTGTTATCATCACCCAAGATTATGTTCCAATCCTCTCACTTCTGTTTTTTCCTATCTGTCTGTAGTGGTCCCTTTAGTATTTCCTGTACTGCAGGTATCTGTTACTGTCTGATTGTCAGAAAATGTTTTAATCTCTCCCTCATATTTGAAAGACAGGTTTCCTGGATATAGGATTCTTGGTTGGCAGTTTTTCTCTTTCAGTATTTTAAATATATCCTTTCAATTCTTTCTTACCTTCATGGTCTCTACTGAGAAATCTGCATGTAATCTTATCAAGCTTCCTTTGTATGTGATGGATTACTTTTCTCTTGCTGTTTTCAGGAGTCCCTCTTTTTCCCAAAGGGAGAAAAGAAGGTAAAAGGGGCAGAAGCAATAATAAAGGAAATAATCAATGAAAATTGCCCATCTCTTATGAAAGATATAAAATTACAGATCCAAGAAGTGCAGTGTACACCAAAGAGAATAGATTGAATAAGCCTATGCTAAAACTTAATAATCAGAGTATCAAATATCAATATTTTTAAATTTTTTGAGACTTGTTTTTGACCCAACATGTGGTCTATCCTAGAGAATGTTCCATGAGCACTTGAGAAAAATGTATATCCAGCTGTTGTGGGGTGTAGTGTTCTATACATATCTGTCAAGTCTTGTTCATTTATGATTGAGCCAACATCTCTGTTTCCTTATTGTCTGTGTAGGTGTTCTGTCCATTGATGAAAGCAGTGTATTGAAGTCTCCCATTGTTACTGTAGAGATAACTACTTTTCCTTTTATTGTTCTCAGTGTTTGCTGCATGAATTTTGGGGCACACCGGCTTTGTGCATAAATATTTATGATTATGTTTTCTTGATTAATTAACTTTTATGAATATATAGTGTCCTTCTTTGTCTCTTTTAATTGTTTTACATTGAAGACTAATTTGTCTGATATTAATATATTTACTCCTGCTTTTTTCTTGTTGCTGTTTTCATGAAATACCTTTTTCCATCCCTTCAGTTTCAGCCTATTTTTGTCCTTGTGTCTAAAGTGAGTTTGTTGTAGATAGCTTACAGATGGGTCCTTTTTTAAATCCATTCTTCCAGTCTGTGTCCCTTTATTGGGGAGTTTAATCCATTAACATCTAGTGTTATTATTGTAAGAGTAGTACTTTCTTCTACCATTTTGTAATTTTGATTTTACATGTCATGTCTTCTTTCTTTCTTTCTCTCCTTTTACACTCCTTGAAAATCTTCATTCCTACACTTTTCTCCAAGCCTCTCTCTCCTGTTTTTTCATAGCCCCTGTAGCACTCCCTTTACTATTTCTTGTAGTGAGAATCTCTTATTCACAATCTCTCTCAGTATCTCTCTGAAAATATTTTAATCTCTCCCTCATTTTTGAAGGACAGTTTTGCTGGATATAGAATTCTTGTTTGGCAGTTCTTCTCTTTCAGTATCTTAAATATATCATACCACTGTCTTTTTGCCATCATGGTTTCTGTGGAGAAATCTGTGCGTAATCTTATTGAGCTGCCATTGTACTGATGGTTTGCTTTTCTCTTACTGATTTCAGAATTCTCACAATATCTTTGACATTGGACAATCAGATCAGTAAGTGCCTTTGAGTAGGTCTATTGGGATCTATTCTATTTGGAGTTTGTTCTGTTTCTAAAATCTGTAGTTTTATGTCTTTCATAAGAGTTGGGAAATTTTCAGTATGTCTTCTATTATCTTTCTGTCCCTTTTCCTTTCTCTTCTCCTTCTGTGAAACCTGTAACATGTATATTTGTGTGAATCATGTTGTCACTCAGCTCCCTAAGACCCTGCTCATATTTTTCCATTCTTTTCACCATCTTTTTTTTATTTGTATGAATTCAAATGTCTTGTCTTCCAATTCACTGATCCTTTCTTCTGCCTTTTCAAATCTGCTATTGTATTCCTCTGTTAAATTTTTCATCTCCTCCATTATGGTCTTCATTCCCATAATTTCTACCATTTGTTTTTTTAAGCTTATGAGTTCTTCTTTATGATCACCCAGTGTCTTCTTTATATCCTTCATCTCTTTTGCCATCCTTCATTTTCTTGACTTGAATTTTATTGGTTTAGGAAATTTATTTGAATATCTTTAATTAGTTCTTCCCTCAGTTCTTTGAATTGATTTCGCATTACTTGTCTCAATTCCTGTGTGTCAGCTAAACTATTAGATTGTTACTTTGGCTGACCCATATTTTCATTTTTCCTAGTATGGCTCATTATCTTAAGCTGCCTAGCCATCCAGTTCTCTTGATTAGTTTATTCTGGAGCTTGTTTTCATTATTTTACTTAGGGTTTTCTTGCTGGTTGGCTTTGTTCTCTAACCTTTGGTGTTCAGTTCAACTTATTCTAGACCTCTAACTTTGGTTCTATTTAGTTGATCAGAGATTTTCACCTCTTGTTTCTCTATTTCTTGCACAGCCTCTATGTAGGATTTTTTGTCAGAAGGTCTCCTCAGATTTGGTCCACCACAGTCAAGTTTTCCCACTCCATAGAGGTCCAGGTCTCAGGAGGTGTATGGAGTTTCCCTAAGGAAGAGACCCCACTTTTGAGGTCTCTAGACTCTGTGCTTTTCCTATCCTGTCCAGCCGGTGGCACTTGCCTGCCTGCACCACCCCCCAATAGTGTAAAGAGGTGCAGTGCCTTTAGTTCTCTGCAGACTCTGTCCCTGTCAGAGGCATGACTGGAGCTGGTTGCTGAATTCCAGCCCCTAGGGTCTCATTTCTTTGAAGGAGGGCTGCCACTTGAGCTGGACCATACCCCCCTTTTCTTGGGGTAATTATGACTTTTGGGGTATTTTCTCCCTTACTTATTTGTTTGCTTTGTCTGTCAGATCTATTTCAGCTCTCTGTTGCCTGTGTTCATGGGCCAGGTGCAAATATCTGAGGCTTTCTGTAAAGTGCTATTTAGAGTAGTTATTTTAAAAAGAAGAGAGGAAAAAAGATAAAGAAAATGAAAAAAAAACCTTTTTGAGGCATTTCCCCAGTGTCAGTATGGATTACTTAAAAATGTGTGTGTTAGCATATTTTCTCTTTCACCTGGATAGTTACTCACTATCAGCTTTAATTCTGCCCTCCCCAAGGGGCTATTGAAATGTAGAAAATGAGTCACAGAGCAATAAAAAAGAAAGGTAACAAAATGTAGAATAAAACAAGCCTTTTTGGAGCCATGGAATGGGTGCCCACTTTTATGTATGCCCCCCCTTTGTGTAGCCTAGCCCTTCTCTAACACCCTGGACACCCCCAAATCCATGAGTTAATTAATTAATTTGTTAATTATTTCTGCAGTTGAGGCTAGGTGTAATCCTCCTTCTAGCTCCCAGTAGATTGTTTTTGCCCTCAGGGAGCCAGCTGTAGGTTCCTCCAACAGCTGTAATTCTGCCCTTGCCAGGGGGCTATTGCAGAGTAAAAAGATAAGGAGTCAGATAGCAATAGAAGAAAAGGAACAAAATGTAGAAAAAAGGAAAAATTAAAGGCATTTTGTAGCCATGGATTGGTGCCTGCTTCTATGTGACCCCTCACCCACCCTTCCTGGAGCCTAGACTTTCTCTAACACCCCAGACAATCCCAACTCCAAATTTAATTAAACAATTTGTTAATTAATTCTTCAATTGAGGTTGGATTGAGCCTTCCTTACCAGCAGATTGTTATTTTCCCTTCAGGAAGCCAGCCATGAGACAGTCCATGGGGTCAGGATGGGAAGGGGTGCCAGACATTTGGTCAGGGGAACTTATAAATTTTGTTGTAACTTCAGCTGTTCCAATCACTTCAAGCTAGTATACAGTACATGATTGTTCACTGGAGACCCTGAGAATGCTGTTTTATACAGCTCCTGGATAATTACCAGCTACCCTAGAGGAGTGACTAAATTCCACACCTCACCACTTCACCATCTTGCCCTGCTCCTCTTCTCTAGGTTTTGATCTATTATTTAAGCCTCTCTTCCCTTTACCCATCTAGGAATGTTCTCTAGGAATATTCTCCTTGTTGCTTATTCCCTTCAGAGAAACCTTTCAAACCTAGTCCTTCCTTGCAATGCTTCTCCTCTCCTCTCTTCTGAGCTTTCTGCTCCATTAAGGGTTATTCCCCCAGCCTCTTATTATCTCATTGCCATGCTCAGTGTGTGCTGGAGACCTACAGTGGACATTCAGAGTTATCTGATGTGTTCTTCATGAGGTCATCCCTTCAGGGATGGCCCTTAGGTTGAGTCATAGCCACCTATTCCAGTATGGGCTCATCATATTTGTTCCCTCAAAATTTTTAAAAAAATCATAACCATTGTTTATCAGATAATTTAGTCCAAGTTAAGACTTGTCCTTGATCTTTTCTTTGCAGTGTCATGAACTCATTGATTTCCTCAGTAGACTTATGGAATTTTAACTCAGTCCAGTGGTGTTGATCTCAAAGTTATTTAACAAATGTCAGTAGAAGTCTGTACCCTGGAATACCTACCATAGTCCTTTACATGGTTCTCTGAGGCTGTCCTTTCTGTTGAAGATGAAGCCATATGGCCTGTAGCTGACTGCATGTATTTTCATGGAAGTATCAAAATGAAAAACTTCTTACATGTTTTAGTCATCAAAAATATATAAAAAACTGTTGTCAATCCCACATCCCACAATGCTTGGAAATCTAAAGGAGAACAGAGAGCTCAAGGGTTTCACAGGTACTTTCACTTGCCTTTCTCATTGTCTCTAGAACAATCAACTGTCACCTTCAGGTGCCATCCCCAATACTGAAACTGATAAAAGAAAATCTTTTCATTCAATTTATGATTTCATAACTTTTCTGAACAATTCATTAAACAAGTAGCATCCTGTGCTGCTTTAAATGTATTATGTCCCCCAAAATGACATTATCTTGGATGCAATCTTGTGTGGACAGATGCATCAATGTTGATTAGACTGTAATTCTTTGAGCATTTCCATGGAGATGGAACCCACCCAATTCTTGGTGATGTCTCTAATTGGATAGTTTCCATGGAGTTGTGGCTACACCCATTCTGCATGGACCTTGATTAGTTCACTAGAGCACTGTATATGCTCAGGAAGAAGGTGAAAGCTTTCTACAGCCAAGAGGGACACTTTGAAGAATGCACAAGAGCTGAGAGAGGAACTGCAGTTTACACAGACATTTTGGAGATGGATTTTGAAAGCAGACTTTTGCTCCGGAGAAGCTAGGAGAGGACAAACACCCCAGGAGGAACTGAGAGTGACATTTGGGAGAGAAGCTGAAGCCTAGAGAGGAACATCTTAGGAGAAAGCCATTTTGAAAGCAGAACTTGGAGCAGATGCTAGCCATGTGCCTTCTCAGCTAACAGAGGTTTTCTGGACACCATTGGCCATCTTCTAGTGAAGGTATTCAATTGTTGATGCATTACATTGGACACTTTATTGCCTTCAGACTGTAACTGTGTAACCAAATAAACCCCCTTTATAAAAGCCAGTCCATTTCTGGTGTTTTGCATTCTGGCAGCATTAGCAAACTAGAACACATACCATCCCAAAGTAGAAGGCAATTCCCCAGGAGGGGTGGAAACGGGCAGCTCAATGAATTTTTAAATGCAATTTTATTGATGTATATCTGCATATTAAACAATCCATCCACCATATACAATCAATGGCTCAAAATTTCACAACATAATTGTGTATTCATCACCACAGTTTTAGAATATTTTCATTACTCCAAAAATAAAAATAAAATCCCCAAACATCCCATCTACTTATCTGACCCCTATTATTGACCCCTTGCATTGCAGTGGTATGTTTGTTACTGTTAATGAAAGCTTATATAGATGCATTTTCCCCATATGCCACTCTGCAATCAACTCCTTGTAATAATAATGCACATTTATTCTAGTTCATGAAAGAATTTTTTTATATTTGTACTGTCAATTAAGTCAACATCCATCTCAAGTTTCACAGTAGTATACAGTCCCATGCTTTATCCTCTAGCTTTCCTTCTAGAGACATTTATGACTCTAAGCTTTCCCATTTCAAGCACAATCACACATATCAATCTGTGCTGTTAATTACACTCACAATAATGTGCTACCATGATCTCAATCCTTTTCCAAGCATGTAAATTCAACCTAAGTATAAATTCTGCACATATTAATCATCCTCCCCCCATTCTCTAACCTCATTCTATCTCCTGGTAACCTGAATTCTAGATTTTATCTCTATAATTACTGAGTATGTTTAGTTCATCTTAGTGAGATCATACCATATTTGCTCTTTTGTGTCTGAGTTATTTCCCTCAACATATTGTCCTCAGGATTCATCCATACTGTTGCATGTTTCAGGGCATCATTTCTTCTTACTGCTGAATAGTCTTCCATCATATGTTTATGCAACATTTTGTTTATCAGTTCATCAGTTGAGAAACACTTGCTTGTTTCCATGTTTTGACAGTTGTGAATAATGCTGCAATGAACATTTGTGTGCAAATGTCTATACACATACCTTCATTCAGTTCTTCTTGGTATATGCCAGAGTAGTGAGATTATGAAATCATATGGCAATTCTATACTTAGCTTTCTGAGGAACCTGCAAACACTCTTCCAGAGTTGTGTACCATTTTACATTACAACCAGCAAAGAAAAGTGTTCCTGTTTCTCCACATCCTCTCCAACACTTGTTTCCTCTTTGTTTAATAGTGGCTGGTCTAGTAATGTGAAATGATAAATCACTGTGGTTTTGATTTGCATTTCTCTAATAGCTACTTCAGATGACCATCTTTCCATGTGCTTTTCAGTCATTTGTTCTTCCTTTTGGGAGAAATATCTATTCAAGTCTTTGCTGGTTTTTGTTGTGCCTTTTAATTTTTTTAACTTTTTTGTTGTGAAATATAAAATATAGACAGAACAGGGATAAGTTTTAAAGTATGATTCAACAAGTATTTAGAGAGCAAATTTCAAAGAATGTTATGGAGTACAGTTCCAAAATTTCAGTTATTTTCTTATTGTGAAATATAACATATATACCAAAAGTTGATAACTTTCAAAGTATAATTTAATGAGCAATACAGAGCAAATATCAAAGAATGCTATGGTTACAGTTCCACAATTTCTGTCATTTCTTTCTAGTTATTCTAATATTCTAATACTTACCATCTATATATATACACACACATATGTATATAATTCAGTATTCATAATCATTTGTTGAATCCTGTTTTCTTTGTCACTACCCCTTCCTTTCATTTAATCACTTTCTTGATCTTCATGTATGTCTATGCAGTGACCCACACTAACTTGTTCATATTGAAAAAGGGTGCAAACATTATGGGGATGGAGGCTATATATGGTTGAAGTTTTCAAAGTGGCTCTTTCCTCTGAGTTTTTGGACTTATCTGGCACAGGTACACTCTGGTGGATTTAAGTTTCTGAAAAATAAACTTAGTAAAACATTTTAGAGTCTCAGGGACCTAGGTTTTCAGGACTAATGTTGGTCAGTGTTTGGCATAGTGTGGCCATTTTGGATATATAGCTGGAGTTTGCATCAGAGTAACCTCCAGGATAGCTTCCTGCCACACTGGTAGTGGGGTGAGACAGAAACTTCCAGGATCTTTCTGTCCTTCATGAGTGGAAAATTTAGTTATGGTTGGAGCTGCTATCCAGCAACATGAATTCAGTAATCAAAAGCCACAATTGTCTGTCCAAAGTCCCTCTTCCATTATAAGACAACTGGCTTCTTTTACAGCCATGGAGTGGTGCCAGGGAAGACTGCTGTGTTAGTGGGGAATGGGCAGCATCTTCCACAGCATAGAGAGAAGTACTCACAGCTTTTCAGTGCAATTTATACTGATTAAGCACTTACTTGCCTTTATCCCTGGCTATTGTAGAATGTGCATGTGGTCTCCAGAACCCACAGAGTTGTCTCAGGATGTCCCTGGCTCTTTACTAGCTGCCATGGAGAACAGACTGAATCCTAGAACTCCCTACTCTGCTATCTTGAAAAACTCTCCTTTTCTCATTTTCCTGCATAGTTGCTGAAGCTAGAACTTCTAAAACAATGTAAATAACAGTGGTTACAGTAGGCATCTTTTTCTTTTTTCCAATATTAGAAGAAAAGCTTTCAGTCTCTCACAATTAAGTATTGTAATATTAGTGGATTTTTCATATATGCCCTCTATCATGTTGAAAAAATTTCCTTCAATTCATACCTTTTGAAGTTTTTTTTTTTTTTTTAATTTTTATTGGGATTGTTCAAATGCCATACAATTGTCCAGAGATCCAAAGTGTACAATTAGTTGCCCCTGGTACCCTCATACAGCTGTGCATCCATCACCACACTTAAGTTTTGTTCAATTTTTAGAAAATTTTCATCACTCCAGACAAGAAATAAAGTGAAAGCTGTAAAAAGAAAAAAAAAAAAAAAAAAAAAAAAAAAAAAAAAGAAAAGGAAACTCAAATCCTCCCATATCTCTAACCAACTCCCCTCAATTGTTGACTCATGGTGTTGGTATAGTACATTTGTTACTGTTTATGAAAGAATGTTGGAATACTACTAACTGTAGTATGCAGTTGGCAATAAGTATATATTTCTTCCCCATATGCCCCTTTATCATTAACTTCTAATTGTATTGTTATACATTTGTTCTTGTTCATGGAAGAGATTTCTAATATTTGTACAGTTAATCATGGACAATGCCCACCATAGGATTCAGTTTTATACATCCCATCTTTTGACCTCCCACTTTCCTTCTGGTGACATATATGACTCTGAGCTTCCCAGTTCCACCTCATTCATGCACCATTTTGCACTGTTAGTTATTCTCACATCTTGCTACTTACACCTCTGTTCATTTCCAAACATAGAAGTTCATCCTAGTTGAACATTCTGCTCATACTAAGCAACCGCTCCCCACTCTTAAGCCTCGTCCTATATCTTGGTACCTTATATTTCATGTCTATGAGTTTACATATAATAATTGGTTCCTATCAGTGAGACCCTGCAATCATTGTCCTTATGTGTCTGGCTTATTTCCCTCAGTATATTGCCCTCAAGGTTTTGCCATCAAACCTTTTTTTTTTTATATATGGTTTTGTTCACTCACCATACATTCCATCCTAAGTAAATAATCAATGGTTCTCTGTATGGTCATATATCTATGTGTTCACCACCTTCACCACTATTTATGTAAGGGCATCTACATTTCTTCCACAAGGCAGGAGGGAGAGTCAAAGAAGGTAGAGAGGCAAAAGTAAGAGGGAAAAAATGATAGCTAGAAAGTAGCAAAAGGAAAAATACCTTAAATCAAAGTAGAGTAAAGAGTCAGACAACACCACCAATGTCATGTGTAACATGCATCCCCTATCCACCCCTCTTATATGCATTTACCTTAGTATATCACCTTTGTAACATTAGAGGAAGCATAATACATTGATTCTATTAGTTACAGTCTCTAGTTTACACTGAATGCATCCCTCCCCCAATGCCTCCCCATTTTTAACAACTTGCAAGGTTGACATTTGCTTGTTCTTCCTCATAAAAAAACATATTTGTACATTTTATCACAATTGTTGAATACTATAGATTTCACCAAGTTACACAGTCCCAGTCTTTATCTTTCCTCCTTTCTTCTGGTGTCTCACATTGTCCCAACCTTCCTCTCTCAACTATATTCATAGTTATCTTTGATCAGTGTACTTACATTGCTGTGCTACCATCTCCCAAAATTGTGTTCCAAACCATGCATTCCTGTCTTCTCCTATCACTCTGTAGTGCTCCCGTTAGTATTTCCTGTAGGGTGGGTGTCTTTTTCACAAAGTCTTTCATTGTCTGTTTGTCAGAAAATATTTTGAGCTCTTCCTCATATTTGAAGGACAGCTTTGCTGGATATAGGATTCTTGGTTGGTGGTTATTTTCTGTCATTATCTTAAATATATCACACCACTTCCTTCTTGCCTCCATGGTTTCTGCTGGGAGATCTGCACATAGTCTTATTAAGCTTCCCTTTTTATGTGATGGATTGCTTTTCTCTTGCTGCTTTCAGGATTCTCTCTTTGTCTTTGACAATTGATAATCTGATTATTAAGTGTCTTGGCATAGGCCTATTCATATCTATTCTGTTTGGAGTATGTTGTGCTTCTTGGATCTGTAATTTTGTGTCTTTCATTAGAGATTGGAAATTTTAATTGATTATTTCCTCTATTATTGCCTCTGCCCATTTTCCCACCTCTTCTCCTTCTGGGACACCAATGACATGTACATTCTTGTACTTTGTCTCATCTTTA
The DNA here is from genome assembly GCA_000164785.2 of Choloepus hoffmanni. NCBI lineage: Eukaryota > Metazoa > Chordata > Mammalia > Pilosa > Megalonychidae > Choloepus > Choloepus hoffmanni. Next base: position 162,771 of record KN194155.1, on the reverse strand, counting down.
TGTTCCCAGAGACATTGCTCATATTTTTTCATTCTTTTCTCCATCTGCTCCTTTGTGTGTAGGCTTTCAGGTGTTTTGTTCTCCAGTTCTTGAGTGTTTTCTTCTGTCTCTTGAGATCTGCTGTTGTATGTTTCCATTGTGTCTTTCATCTCTTGTGTTGTGCCTTTCATTTCCATAGATTCTACTAGTATTTTTTGAACTTTCAATTTCTGCCTTATTTATGACCAGTGTTTTCTTTACAGCCTCTATCTCTTTTGCAAAATATTCTCTAAACTTTTTGAATTGATTTAGCATTAGTTGTTTAAATTCCCATATCTCATTTGAAGTGCACATTTGTTCCTTTGAGCCATAGCTTCATTTTTCTTAGTGTAGGTTGTAGTTTTCTGTTGTCTAGGCATCTGACTTCCTAGGCCACCCCAATCAGGTTTTCCCAGAAGAGAACAGACTCAGGTCCCAGAAGGAGATAATATTCAGTATCTGGGTTCCCTGATGGTTTTTCTTAGAGGATTGAGACAACTGTGCTTTTCTGCTGGGCAGATGCACCTGTCAACCTGTCACTGCCTGTCTAAGAGGGAGTGGCCTGTGGCTCTCCTCTCCCAGGCTGTGAGGTCTGGTTTCAGAAAGGCAGACAGTAGAGCTGCACCCCTCTCTTTCCTCTTGGGAAGCTTTGCCCCGTCCTGAGAGATCATCTGCATATGTATAAGTTCTTTGTTTCTCTGACTCTGCTGATCAAAGCGCTTTGATTTTAAAATGCCTGAGGTTGTCTTTACTGCAAAGCTCTGCAGGCTGAAAATGGCTGAGGTTTTCTCCACAGAAAAAAAGGGACAGAAAATCTCCCAGGTTCACCTGTCAGCCAGAGATAGCACCCAATCCTCTGGGCTCCCCATCCTGAGACAGATGTGTCCCCTGACTCTCCCAAGGTCAGTTGTCACCAAAAGCTTCTCTCTGCTTGTTGAGGATTTGCTATCTCTATTGAGCAGTTAACATTAAAACCCACTTGGAGCTGGGCTGAGAGAGTGCACCACACAGCTTCCATGAGGGAGGGGTTCTCAGCTCTCAGCTCTCAGAACAGGTCCACAGTTTTACCTACAGATTTTATGCTGTGATCTTGTGCTTTCCTCCCAGTTCAGGTAGGTGGATGATGAGTGGACAGTCTCCCCATAGTTATTCCATGTTATTTACTAGTTTTTTGGTCATTTATGAATTGTTCTGGGGGGACTAATAGTCTTCCACTCCTCTCTATGCCACCATCTTAGCTCCTCCCTTGAAGTGTTTTTATCAAGAAAGGATGCTGGACTTTGTCAAATGACTTTTCAGCATCAGTTGAGATGATCATGTGGTTTTTCCTTTTTGATTTGTTAATATAGTGCATTATAATAATTGATTTTGTTATGTTTAATCACCCTTCTGCACCTGGAATAAAACCCACTTGGCCATGGTGTTTAGTTCCTTTAATTTGTTGTTGGATTCAATTTGCAAGTATTTTGTTGAGGAGTTTTGCATCTATATTTATTAGAGGGATTGGTTTGTACTTTTCTTGTAGTATGTTTACTAGGCTTTGGTATTAGGGTGATGTTGGCTTCATAGAATGAGTAAGGTAGTGTTACCTCCTCCTCAATTTTTTAGAAGATTTTAGCAGAATCAGGTTTTATTCCCTTGGAATATTGGTAAAATTCACCTGTGAAGCCATCTGGTCCCAGACTTTTTTGTTGGAAAGGTTTTGATGATTTATTCAAACTCTTAATTCTGATTGGTTTGTTGAGTGCTTCTATTTCTTCCTGAGTCAGTGCAAGTTGTTTGTTTTTAGGATATTGTCCATTTCATCTAAGTTGCCAAGTTTGTTGGTGCACAGTTGTTCATAGTATCCTCTTTTGATCAATTTTATTTCTACAGGATCCATGGTCATGATTCCCCTCTCTTTTCTTTTTCACTTGTATCTTCTCTCCTTTTGTCTTAGTCAGTATTCCTGAGGGTTTTTCAACATTTATTGATCTTCTCAAGAATGAACTTTTGGTTTTACTATTTATATCATGTTTTTTGTTCTGAATATCATTTACCTTTTTAAGGTTTCTTTTTTAAAGAAATGAAATTTTATTGACATACATTCACATACCATGCAATCATCCAAAGTGCAAAACAGTTATTCACAGTATCATTGTGTAGTTTTGCATTCATCACCAAAATCAATTTTTGAACATCTTCATTAGTGCATAAAGTACATATAAAATAAAGGTAAAAAAGAACACCCAAAACATCCTATACACCTCCTTTCCCCCTATTATTCATTTACTTTTGTCCCCATTTTTTTGTTCATTTGTCCATATACTGGGTAAAGGGAGTGTGAGGCATAACTTTTTCACAATCCCACAGTCACACCATATAAGCTATACAGTTATATAGTCTTCCAGAATCAAGGATACTGGATTGCAGTTCAACAGTTTCAGATATTTCCTTCCAGTTGTTGTAATAAACAAAAAAATAAATTGTGGTATCTATAATGTGAGAGTTACCTCCAGAATGATCTCTCAACTCCATTTGAAATCTCTTAGCCACTGAAACTTGATTTTGTTTAATTTCTATTCCCCATTTCTGTCCAGAAGTCTTTCTCAATCTTATGATGCAATGTCCAGGCTCATCTCCATGAGTCATGTCCCATGTCGCCAGGGAGATTTGCACACCTGGGAGTCATTTCCCACATAGTGGGGAGGGCAGTCAGTTTGCCTGCTGATTTGGCTTAGAAAGGCCACATCTGAGTAACAAAAGAAGATCTCTGGTGGTGAATCTCAGGCACTGTTATAAGTAGGCTTATTCTTTCCTTTGCAGTAATAATCTCCATAGGGAGAAGCCCCAAAATCAAGGGCTTGGCCTACTAATCCCTAATCCTTGTGAGAAGATCAGGAATTCCCCAGCAGGGGAAGTTAAATATTTCCACATTTTTTACCAGACCTTCAAGGTGGTTTGTGAATACTTTTTATTCTCTGCCCAAATTACTCTGAAATGTATTGGGGCTTCATGTTAACCTGTACAAACCAACAACTCTCACTCCCTATTTGAGGTTCAATGTAATTATGGCATTTAAGTAAATAGGCCATACAAGTTAAATTATGTAGTGTTCTACAGAAAACACAGATTTTTCATCAAATAAACATCTCTTCCTTTGGTTTCACACAGAAGTCAAAGTTTTGAAACACAGTTAAATATCATCCTCTACACTTTTGTCTGATCTACATCCATCTCAACCAAGTGCATTTTGTTCATATCTCCAATCAAATTCTGCTCTCCTTTACAGCCTCTTTGACAGTTACTGCATGGGGCAATGCCAAAACTCACAGCTGCCTAACACTCATTCTGAGTCCCAGGTGCCACATGGACACCCAAAGCTACAGGAACTGACCAGATCACACACAAACAGTTCAGCATCTCAGAATTAGAACTACCTGGTACAACTCATGAATAGATGTCACTGTTGGAAGAGCTTACAATATAGGAGCCTTTATATAAGGCTTCCCCTGATAACCCTTGCTGCCAGATTTAATTCTCAGAGTTTGCTCATTATTGTCAGTCCATGTTAGTGAGGTGTTATAATGTTTGCCTTTTCATTTCTGGCTTATTTTACTCGACCTACCTTCCTCAGGATACATTCACTTAATTGCATACCTCATGATGTCATTCTTTCTTGCTGCCACTCAAATATTCCTTTGTATGTATACACCACAGTTCACCATTCAGTTTATCAGTAGATGTACCCTTTGGCACCCTTCATCCAGTACAAATCATGAATACTGTTGCCATAAACACCACTCAGGTATTTATGTCCACTCATGTCCCTGCTCTCAGTTCCTCCAGTGTTTCAAGCAATAATATGGTTGCAGGACCATATGGCAACCCCATACTTAGCTTCCTGTGGAAACACAACTATGCCCTCCAGATGGGTTGCATTATTCTACTTTCCCATCATCAGTGAATAGGTACATCCCTCCCTCCACATTTCTCCAGCACTTGTATCCCTCTGTTTATTTTTAAATAGTTTTATTCACACATCATACAATCCATCCCAAGTAAACAGTCATGATTCCTGGTATAACCATATAGTTATGTATTTACCACAATAATCTCTATGAAGACATTCCCCTTTCTTCTGCAATGAAAGAGGAAGAGGGGAAAAATGAAGAAGAAAAGAAGAAAAATAAAATGAAATAAAATACAATGAATCAGTCATACAACAACACCAAGAATCACATATGGTACCCTTCAATCCCCCTCTTATATAGACATTTAGCTTTGGTATATTACCTTTCTTACAGTTAATGGAAGCATGTTACAATGTTGCTGTTAACTATATTTTCCCCATTACCATCCAGTTTTCAACACCTTGCAATGCTGAACTCCTCCATATAAAACCATTCTTATATTGACCACTCTAGGTTTCACTGTTATATAGTCCCATTGTTTATCCCCTAACTTTCAGATATCATATATGCCCCTATTCTTGTTCTTTCACCTGTATTCACACTCAACTTTGTTCAGAGTACTTACAATATTGTGATATCATCACACAATTTTGTGCTATTTCTGGATGTATACAGTCAATTTTGTTGAACATTCTGTACACCAAGAAATATCATGTTACAAACTACTAATGTACCCTCAGAATATCTGCCTCCAGATGTTTAAGTCAGATTAAACAATTACATTGTGAGTAATTAATTTATGGAAAAAGGGAAGTCTGTCCCTCCTGGTAAACATCCTCTCCAACACTCATCAGAACTCAAATTGGGAAAAAAATGAAGCAAATTTTCTATTAAGCATGCTGCCTCTATACTTTGAAGCCCAGAGCTTCTTTTCTTGTCCAGCAGAAAACTGTTTTGAAGGTAAACTCTCTTTTTTATGTCATTGGTAACTTCAGAAGACCTATAATCTTAAGAACACTCCTTGATTAAGTGGAATGTGAATCATGATAAATGTAATTGTTATGTCTATTTTATAAAATATTTACCCCCTAAATAGGTAAATTACACAGATGCATAGATTATGTCCTTTAATTAAATTATACCATTGTTTTTATGTCCCAAATGCAATCTTTATGTTTTCTTAGCAGACTCACTGTTTTGAGGGTTTTGCTTGTTCTGAGCAGTAATATAAACAATCTACAGGAAGATAATCCTTGCTGTTTTGTTTTTTTAACTTCTTGGAGGTCATGCAATCTATCAACTTTCTCTCAAGCTGGGAACAGTAGTGTGACTCTATATAAAGTGAAAGAATTTTGCTGAAATTTATATTCAAGGAAAAAATCTATTACTCCATTCTAGAATGCACATATTTTAGTACCAAGAGAAAGAAAGAACATTCAGCATTGGTCTCTTCAAGTCAGATTAAGCTGATATCCTAAGAACTGGAAAACCAACAAGCTTCAAATATTAGGGATTCCTGCATAAATGAGAGCTTCATTATTGGTTTTCCTATAAGTAAGACATGTTTTAAAAAATGAACAAAATTACACAATAGAAAATTCGGATATTTCTTTAGATATAAAGAATACAACATTTCTTAAGAAAAAATCTAACAATATATTTTCATTTTAGTCCCTGGCATTTAATACAGAAATGCACTTCCCTGAAATTAAAAGAGTAGTATGATTATTTTATTAAAAGGATTTTACATCATCAAATATTAAATTCTCATGGTTCTCATATATTCCTTTGTTTTCTTAGCCTAGTTATACCACAAAATGCTTGAAGCAAGTGTTGGTCTCCTTTTACTATAAATAAATATATGATAATGCATAAGTGAATATATGTTTGAAGTCAAATCAGGGAAGAGAGATGAAATAGAGAAATAATAGTATGTGAAATTTAAGTAGTAAAATGTAAAGATTTTGAAGTATTACCTTGAGGAAAATCATGTCTGAAATTTGACAGGATTTATAAAATGGGAATAAATGAGTCTGGTTCACATCTAATTAAATGGAGAACTCACCAGAACCCAACTAAACTCTAAAGTGGGTTCCACAGTAAAGCAGCATTTTACTTTCCTCCCAAAGTTCTGTACTGTTCAGCTTCTTCTCTAGTGAAATACCACCTCTATTGTGTCTTCCTTATATATAGGGGAAAAAATCTAATAAAACTAATCAGTGCTACATTAAAGAGGAAATGCCCTGATTACACAGATACTTAATTTATTCAAGGCTTTATTGTGTGGGGCACACCTTGTTCACACAGATTAGATTAATGAATTAAAAATACAAACATCATAAAATGCTGAAAATAATTTTCCTTTATTCATTAAATATATATTTTTTGGCCAAATTATTTGTACCAGGAAGTTTATAGATCCTGAGATACAGCAGAGAATAAGACACACTTGATCACTATGGACCAAACAATAGAATTCTCTAGAGGAAGGATGCAATTAAAAATAAAGTGCAGCTGGGGTAAAATCAACATGTTGATGTAAACAGTTGCTGAAAACTTCTCCCCAGATATTCAGAAAAACAGGAAGATAACCTTGATTTGTTCAGAACTCTGGAAGAGTGTATGGATGAAAGATGCACCCCACAGATGCTGAGTTAAAGAATAAGAGAAATTTAAGGTAGGAGAAATCTGTTGGCCAGCAAGTCCTCTTCCCACCCCCACACTTGGTCTTGAACAGCAAGGAAGGAGCACAGAACCAGCAGTTAGGATCCTCTCTCCTCCCACTCGGGACACAGACTAAAAAATCACTCACATCAGTAAGGAAGATCCCCATCATTAGGGGATGAGGAGGATAGGGGAGGACATTTCAAGTCCCAGATCAGTGAGGACAAAAAAAGTCTGAGAAAACATGGGCAGAGACCATTTCTAGCCCTAAGTCTGAAAGCTCTTCTCCCACCCTTGAGAAACATAGTGGCTGGTGGACAATGCCTGCCTGGTAGATGGCTGAAAACTGTGGCAGCTGGAGGAGCCCTCTGCCACAGAGGGAGTAGTGGACACAGCCCTCCATTGAGTCAGACTTTACCTAGCAAAGTGAAGGTGCAGGAAACCTGCAGCTTCAGCTGCACCCAGTCAGACAGGGATACCAGGAGGTAATTCAGCACCACCCAACAGACTCAGCTGGGCTCAAAGAAGTAATTTAGCTCCAATCAACCAGAATCACCCAGGCTCCAAGAGATAATTCAACCCCACCCAGCTGGACTCAGTCAGGCTACAAAAGGAAATTCAGCCCCACCCAGCCAGATGCAGTTGAAATCCAAGGCATAATTTAGCCTCACTTCATCAGACAGAGCCTCAAATCTATAAAGTAACTATCTTCTGAGGACAATCAAGTCACTAGACAATGCCATCTGCTGGACAAACTGGAAACTGCAAAGGAATTATAGGATTTCTCAGAACTTTTGTAGACTTCACCATAGGCCTAATGGAACTGGTCTACACCATGTACCCAATAAATCAGCCCTGTTTAAGTTGAGAAATGCAGGCAACCCAATAGTTAAAGCAGTGCTCAAAATCAAACCAGGGCTTGCTGGCTGGCACAAATCAGAACACCACTGGGAGCCAGCAAACAAGTTTTACACATACACAGAGAATTTGCTGTGGTGCCCAGTGCCTAAACCCCAGAGGCAGGCTGATGTGGGTGCCTGGTTACAGGAGTATACTGGGGGAGGGACAGAGCTAATCTGACAACTCGCTGGCAAAACGGACTCATAGGCAGGACAAGAACAAGAATAACAAGTGATAAAGAAAATCCTGATCAGACAGAAGCTATGTTAGAGATCTAGAATAAGTTGAAGTGAATGTGAAAGAACAAATAGAGAACTAGGCCAAACAAAAAGAAAACCCAAAGTAAAAGAGTAAAAACAACCTCTAGAATAAAGTAATAATGGAAACCAATGCCTAAACTTCAATAAAAAATGAAGTCACACTAGGAAAAATGAAGATATGGCCCAATCAAAGGAATAAACTAATACTTCAAATGAGGTAGACGAGTTGAAACAACTAAATAAAGATGACCAAACAAACATGCTAAATCAATTCAAAAATCAAATCAATGAGCTGAGGGAAGATATGGCAAAAGAGATGCAGGATGTAAAGAAGACACTGGGAAAATATAATGAAGAATTTGAAAGTTTGAAAACACAAATGGCACAACTTATGGGAATGAGAGACACAAGAGAAGAGATGAAAAACCCAACAGAGGCATACAACACAAGATCTGAAGAAGTATTTGAAAAAATTCAATATACTTTTTTGGTGAAAACATTCAAAAGATAAGAATAGAAGGTACCTTTCTCAAAACGATAAAGGCAAAATATAAAAAACCCACAGATAACATCATACTCAGTGGGGAAAGGCAGAAAGCTTCCCCTCTGAGATCCAGAACAAGACAGGGATGCCTACTGTCAACATTTTTATTCAATATAGTGCTGGAAGTTCTAGCTAGAGCAATTAGGCAAGAAAAAGAAATAAAAGTCATCCAAATTGGAGAGGAAAAGAAAAACTTTCACAGTTTGTAGATGACATGATCCTATAAGTGGGAAATACAGAAAAATATATAGCAAAAAGATTAGAGCTAATAAATGAATATAGCAAAGTGTCAGGGTATAATATCAACATGCAGAAATCATTAGTGTTCCTATACACCATTAATGAACAACACAAGGAAGATATCAAGAAAAAAACTTCATTTACAATAGCAACCAAATGATTCAAGTATTTAGGAATACTCTTAACAAAGGCCTTGAGACCTATACACAGTAAACTATAAGATATTGCTAAAGAAATCAAACAGAGCCTTAAAAAAATGGAAGAACATACCATGTTCATGGATGGGAAGACTAAATATAGTTAAGATATCAACTATACCTAAACTGGTTTATAGACTCAATGAAATAATTAAAATCCAAACAACTTACTTTGTAGAAATAGAAAAACCAATAACCAGATTTATTTGGAAGGGCAGCATGCCCCCAAATAGTCAAAAATCACTTGAGAAAGAGAAATGAATTGGTAGATCTCACACTTCATGGCTTTGAAGTTTATTACAAAGCTACAGTTTTCAAAACAGCATGTAGTGGCATAAAGATAGATATCCTGACCAATAGAATCAAATTTAAAGTTCAGAAATAGATCCTCTCATCTATGGACAATTGATCTCTGATAAGGCAGTCAACCAATGCAGCTGAGACAGAGAAGCCAATATTTGACATTACCTTTGAGAGTTAAAATCTGAGAACAAAGGTTATGAAGAGACAGAAAGAAGATAGAGATCAGGAACTTGATGCTGGAAGAGTATAGAGTGTTCAACAGGATTGATAATTTAGATATGAAAATGTATAGCATAATACTGTGTGATGATATCACAATATTGCAAGTACACTGAACAAAGAGGTCTGTGGGTAAAGCTAAAATAGGAGGGCTAGGGGCATGTATGACACCAGAAGTACAGATAGATGATAAAGATTGGGACTGTATAACTTAGTGGAAACTAGAGTGGTCAATGATTGTGAATATTAGTCCAAATATAAAAATGCTTTTAGATGTGGGAGAATAAATAAATGTCAATTTTGCAAAGAGTTGGAAAATGGATAGTATTGGGGAAAAATATAATCAAAACAAACTGGAATCTATGGCTAACAGTAACATTGTAATTTACTTTCCTTAAATGTAACAAAGGCAGTATGCCAAAGCTAAATGTGTATGAGAGGGGGATATAAGGGAGGGATATGGGATTCTTGGTAGTGGTGTGTTCTCTAACATTATTATATTGCATGGTATGGTACATTTTTATTATCTTTTTTCTTATTTTTTAATAAATTTTTGTAGTAATGAACATGTTCAAGTGCTGATTGTGGTGATAAGTGCACAACTATATGATGATATCTTGAACAATTGATAGTACCCTGTGGATGAGTAGAAAAATGGGGACAAAAACTAAAAGAAAAATAAGGTAGAATGGGAGGTATGGAATATTTGGGTGTTCTTTTTTTACTTTTATTACTTATTGTTATTTTTATTCTTTTTGGTGTAAGGATAATGCTCAAAAATTGACTGCAGTGATGAATGCACAGCTATATGATGGTAATGTGAACAGTTGATTGTACATTATGGATGATTCTATGGTATGTGACTATATCTCAAAGAGACTAAATTTTAAAAAATGAGGGAGAGTTTAAAATATTCTCAGACAAATAAACACCAAGAAAGTTTGTGAACAAGATACCTGCTCTGCAGGAAATACTAAAGGGATCACTACAGACAGATAGGAAAAGACAGGAGAGAGAGGTTTGGAGCACAATAGTGGGTGATGGTAGTGCAATAATATAAGTACATTTTAGAAAGAAGAATGTGAGTACAGTTGAAAGAGGAAGGTTAGTGGCCTGCAGAATACCAGAAGGAAAGATAGAAGATAAAGACTGCGACTGTGTAGCTTAGTGAAACTTAGACTGGTCAATGATTGTGATTAAAAGTTCAAATATGTTTTTGCCTGAGGGAGACAAATGAATATCAACTTTGCAAGGTGTTGAAAATGGAGTGGTATTGGGGAAAAAATACAATCAATGCAAACCAGAATCTAAAGTTACCAGTAACACTGTAATATGTTTCCATTAATTGTAACAAAAGCAATATACCATGCTAAATGTCTATAAGAGGGGGATATAAGGGAGGGGCATCAGATTCATGGCATTGGTGTTGTTGTCTGACTTTTTATTGTATTTTATTTTTGCTTTTCTTACTTTTAGTTATCATTTTTTCTTTTTCTTTTTTTCTTTTTCCTTGTTTCTGCATTTTCCTCTTTCTTGGTGGAAGAAATGGAGATGTCCTTATATAGATAGTGGTGGTAAATGCATAGCAGTGATTACACAGGGAACAAGTGATTACTTAATAAGGATGGAATGTATGGTGTGTGAATAAAACTGTCTAAAAATAAACTGAGGGATAAAAATGCTGGAGAAAATGTGGAGAAAGGGATGTAACTAATCACTGTTGGTGGGGAAGTAGAATGGTGTAGTCCATCTGGAGAGTAGTGTGGTAGTTCCACAGGAAGCTAAGCTTGGGGTTGTCATATGGTCCTGCAACTTGGTTATTTGGTATATACTTGGAAGAACTGTAAAGAGGGACATGAATGGACATTTGCACAGTAGGGATTATGGTCAGTATTCATGATTTATCATGGATGGAGGTGACCTAAGGGTACATAAACTGATGAATTGAATGGCAAACTGAGGTGTATACATACAATGGAATATTGAGTTGCTAAAAGGAGTCAAGTGAGGTGAACGGACATTGAAGACAGTATGTTGAGTGAAATAAACCAGAAATGAAAAGAAAAACTTTATGCCTACAAATATGTGCTAAATATAATGGACAAACTCTGAGAATTTAGTCTGAGAACATAGGTTATCAGTGGAAGACTTACTGTCAAGGGTCCTAGATTGTAAACTCTTATAGCAGTTACATCTATTCCTGAGTTGTAATTGTTATTTCTAAATTCTGAGATGCTGAGTTATTTGTTTATAACCTGGTCAGTCCTTGGAACTTTTGATATTGGTGTGACACCTGGGACTCAGAGCCAGGGTCTGGCATCTTTGGATGTCAGCATTAACCCAGACAGTGCATATTAAACAATCTGTGAATAGAGATCAGACTTTAATTAGAGATATGAATGCAAAGGACATTGTTAGGACTAAGGCAAATCAGACTAAAAGTTAAAGGATGATATTGATTTTGTTTTTAAAACTTTAACTTCTGTGTTAGACCAAAGGAAGAGATGTTTATCAGGTGCAAAATCTATATGTTTTGTAACACATTATATAATTTAACACGTATGGTCAGTTATTCAAACATTACTACATGAAACATTGAATAGCGAGTGAAATCTGGTTGTCATGTACAGGTTAGTGTGAAGTTCCAATACATCCTAGAGTAATCTGGGCAGAGAATAAAAATTTATTTGCAAAGCCTCATTTAGGGACTGGGGAAAAATATGGAAATATTAAATTTCCCCACCTGGGGAATTAAAAATATTCTCATAAGCATTGGGGGCTACCAATTTTTGATTTCTTTTTTGTTTTGTTTATGAAGTTTGTTACTGAAAAGAAGAGGCTAAGCCTACTTAAAATTGTGCCTAGAGTAACTCCAGAGAATTGCTTTTCTGTTCAGATGTGGCCTCTCTCTAAGCCAACTCTGAGGTAAAGTCCCTGCCCTCCCCCCTATATGGGACATAACTCCCAGAGGTGTAAATTTCCCTGGCAATGTGGGACATGGCTCAGAGGGATGAACTTGGCCCTGGAATTGTGTGATTGAGAAAGACTTCTTGGACCAAAGGTGGGAAGAAAAATGAAACAAAATAAAGCTTCTGTGGCTGAATGATCTCAAATAGAGTTGAGATGTCATTCTGGAGGTTATTCTTATGCATTATATAGATACCCTTCTTAATTTTTAGTGTATTGAATAGGTAGAAGAAAATAACTGAGACTGCTGAACTGCAACACAGGAACCTTTATTCTTGAAGATCATTGAATATATAGCTTACACTGTGTGACCATGTGATTGTGAAAACTTTGTGGTTCCCAGTTCCTTTATACAGTGTTTGCACAGATGAATAGAAAAAAGATGACAATAAATAAATGAATAATAGGGAAGCATGGGGTTATGGGATGTTTTGGGTGTTCTTTTCTACTTTAATTTTGATTTCTTTTTAGTTGTGTGGTAATGAAAATATTCAAAAATTGTTGTGATGAATGTACAACTATATAAGGTATTGTAAACCATTTATTGCCCAGTGGATGATTGTATGGTATATGAATATATTTCAATAAAATTGAATTTAAAAAAATTGGCTACTAAAATACTGACTTGAAAAAACACTTGCCAAGGCAGGGGAAGATGGCAGAGTGGTGAGGTGTAGGATTTAGTTACTCCTCCAGGGAAATAGGTAGAAAGACAGGAACTGTGTGGATGGGAAACTGGAGAGCAATGTGACTTTGGGCATACTTCATACAACTCTCATGAACATGTGGAACAGCTGAGATCAGAGAAATCTGTAAGTCCTTGTGGCCAGAGAACATGTGCCCCTTGCTGCCAGGCTCAGTCCCATGAGAGGAGGGGCTGACAGTGCCAGGAACAAGGAAGAAAAACTGCAGTTGTGGCTCTTATTTAAACCTCAGATGGCTGATCCAAACTACAAACATAGACAGACTGAGATAAGACACTGGAGAATCTGGGAGCAGTCAGCCCAGCAGAGAGGAGATAGTGGTAACAAAAACAGCAATGAAAACCCAAAAACAAAAACAGAGAATTTTGGAGTTCTGGTGATCACAGAATGGGGAAGGGAAGGTCTCAGGCAGAGTCAGGCTCATATGCAAATCCAGAAGGGAAGTTTCCTTGTATGAAGAGCTGTAGATCTGACAAATTAGAGATAAGGGTTTGAATTGGTCTACATATCCTAAAAGAAACCTATCGAGCTAAGCAAATGCCAAGAAGCCAAAAATAACAGAATATTTGAAAGCTTATGATAAAACCAGAGGAAATGGATAACACAAGCCCAAAAATCCAAGTTAAAAGACAAGAGGAGACACAGTACTTGGAGCAATTAATCAAAGAACTAAAAATGAACGATGAGAGCATGGCACAGGATATAAAGGACATGAAGAAGACCCTAGAAGAGCATAAAGAAGAAATTGCAAGAGCAAATAAAACAAAATAGATGATCTTATAGAAATAAAAGAAACTGTTGAACAAATTAAAAAGATTCTGGATACTCATAGTACAAGACTAGAGGAAGCTAAATAGCAAATCAGTAACCTGGAGGATGACAGAATGGTAACTTAAAGAATGGAGAAAAGAAATTAAAAATTCAAAATGGACCTCAGGGATATGATAGATAATAGAAAACAACCAAATATAAGACTCACTGGTGTTCTGGAAGGGGAAGAGAAAGGAAGAGGTCTAGGAGGACTATTCAAAGAAATTGTTGGGTAAAACTTCCCAAATCTTCTAAACACCATAAATACACAAATCATTAATGTCTGGCAAATTTCAAATAGAATAAATCCAAATAAACCCACTCTGAGACATATTTTGATCACACTGTCAAATATGGAAGAGAAGGAGCAAGTTCTGAAAGCAGCAAGAGAAAAGCAATTCACCACTTACAAAGGAAATAGCATAAGACTAAGTAGTGACTACTCAGCAGCCACCATGGAGGTGAGAAGGCAGTGGCATGACATTTAAAATTCTGAGAGAGAAAAATTGTCAACCAAGAATTCTTTATCCAGCAAAGCTCTCTTTCAAATTTGAGGGAGAGCTTAAATTTTTCACAGACACACAAATGCTGAGAATTTGCTAACAAGGGACCTGCCCTATTTGAGACACTAAAAGGAGAAACAAAGAAAGGAGAGAGAGATATGGAGAATGTTCAGTACTAAAGAGATTCAGTATGGGTACATTAAATGACATTAAGAGAGAGACTGAAAAATATATCTGACAAATATAAACCAAAGGAAAAGATGGCTGATTCAAGAAATGCCTTCACAGTAAAAACATTCAATGTAAATGGATTAAACTCCCCAATCAAAAGATATAGATTGGAAGAATGGATAAAAAAAAAAAAATGAACCATCAATATGTTACATACAAGAGACTCAACTTAGACACAGGGACACAAAGAAACTGAAAGTGAAAGGATGAAAAAAACATTTCATGCAAGCTACAGCCAAAAGAAAGTGGGTGTAGCAATATTAATCTCAGATAAAATAGACTTTAAATGCAAGGATATAATGAGAGACAAAGAAAGCCACTACATACAAATAAAAGGGGCAATTCAACAAGAAGAAATAACAATCATAAATGTTTATGTACCCAACCAAGGTGCCACAAAATACATGAGACAAACACTGGCAAAACTTAAGGAATTGATGTTTCCACAATAATTGTGGAAGACACCAACACATCACTCTCTCGTATACATAGATCAACCAGACAGAAAAGCAATAAGGAAATTGAAAACCTAAACAATCTGATAAATGAATTTGATTTAACAGACATATATAGAACATTATATCCCAAATCACCAGGATACACATTCTTCTCTAGTGATCATGGAACTTTCTCCAGAATAGGTCATATGTTGGGACATAAGAGAAGCCTCAATAAATTAAAAAAAAATGAAATTATTTAAAGCACATTCTCTGACAACAATGGAGTATGGTTAGAGTCAATAACCATCACAGACTTAGAACATTCACAAATGCCTCAAGGTTAAACAACACACAATTAAACAATCAGTGGGTTAAAGAATAAATAGCAAGAGAAATTCCTAAATAGGGATGAATGAAAATGAGAACACAACATACCAAAACCTATAGGTTGCAGCAAAAGCAGTACTGAGGGGGAAATTTATAGCAGTAAATGCATACATTAAGAAGGAAGAAAGAGCCAAAATCAAAGAACTAATGGATCAACTGAAGAAGCTAGAAAATGACAGCAAACAAATCCTAATCCAAGTAGAATAAAAGAAATAACAAGGATTAGAGCAGAAATAAATGACACAGAGAACCAAAAAAACAATAGAGAGGATAAATAATGCCAAAAGTTGTTTCTTTGTGAACATCAACAAGATTGACAAGCCTCAATCTAGACTGACAAAATAGAAAAGAGAGAACACCCATATAGACAAAATAATTAATGAGATAGGTGGCAATACTGTGGATCCCAAAGAAATCAAAAAATATTATGAGAGGATACTATGAAAAGCTCTATTGCAACAAACTGGATAATTTAGAGGAAATGGACAATTTCCTGGAAACATATGAACAACCTAGACTGAACAGAGAAGAAACAGAAGACCACAGTCAACAAATCACAAGCAAAGAGATCCAATCAGTCATCAAAAAGATTCCTACAAATAAATGCCCAGAGCCAGATGGCTTCACGGGGAATTCTACCAAACTTTTCAAAAAAAACTGATACCCATCTCACTTAAACTCTTTCAAAACATCAAAGAAAATGGGACACTAAGTAACTCATTTAATGAAGCTAACAATCTAATAACAAAACCAGGGAAAGATGTTACAAAAAAGGAATACTACAGGCCTATCTCCCTAATGAATATAGATGCAAAAATTCTCAACAAAATACTTGCAAATAAAATCCAAAGGTACGTTAATAAAATCATACACCATAACCAAGTGGGGTTCATTCCAGGAATACAAGGATAGTTCAACATAAGAAAATCAATGTCTTACAACACATTAACAAATCAAAAGAGAAAAATGGAATGATCATCTCAATAGATGCAGAAAAAGCATTTGACAAAATCCAACAACCTTTTTGATAAAAACACTTCAAAAGGTAGGAATTAAAGGAAACTTCCTCAATATGATAAAGAGCATATATGAAAACCCCACAGTCAGCATAGCACTCAATGATGAGAGACTGATAGCCTTCCGTCTAAGATCAGGAACAAGACAAGGATGCTCACTGTCACCAATGTTGTTAAACATTTTGCTGGAAGTGCTAGCCATGACAATCTGGCAAGACAAAGAAATAAAAGGCACCCAAATGGAAAGGAAGAAGTAAAACTGTCATTGCAGATGATATGATCTCATATCTGGAAAATCCTGAGGAATGATACAGCTACTAGAGCAAATAAACAAATTTAGCAAAGTAGTGGGATACAAGATTAATGCACATAAGTCAGTGATGTTTCTGTATGCTAGAAATGAACAAGCTGAAGAGACACATAAGAAAGCAATACCATTTTCAATAGCAACTAAAAAGATCAAGTACCTAGGAATAAACTTAACCAAAGATGTAAAGGACCTATACAAAGAAAACTACATAACTCTACTAAAAGAAATAGAAGTGGACCTTAAAAGATGGAAAAATATTCTGTATTCATGGATAGGAAGCCTGAATGTCATTAAGATGTCAATTGTACCCAAACTCATCTGCACATTCAGTGCAATCCCAATCAAAATTCTAACAACCTACTTTGCAGACTTGGAAAAGCTAGTAATCAAATATGTTTGGAAAGGGAAGATGCCTCAAATTGCTTATGACACTCTAAAAAAGAAAAACAAAGTGGGAGGACTTACACTCCCTGACTTTGAAGCTTATTACAAAGCCACAGTTTTCAAAACAGCATGGAACTGGCACAAAGATAGACATATTGATCAATGGAATCAAATTGAGAATTTGGAGATAAACCCTCAGATCTATGGCTGACTGATCTTTGATAAGGCCCCCAAAGCTACTGAACTGGATCATAACAGTCTTTTCAACAAATGGGGCTGGGAGTGTTGGATATCCACATCTAAAAGAATGAAAGAGGACCCCTACTTCACACCCTTCACAAAAATTAACTCAAAGTGGATCCAAGATCTCAATATAAAAGACAGTACCATAAAACCCCTAGAAGATAACGTAGGGAAACTTCAAGACCTTGTATTAAGCGGCCAGTACCTAGACTTTACACCCAAAGCACAAGAGGCACAAGCAACAAAAGAAAAAATAGATAAATGCAAACTCCTCAAGCTTAGAAGTTTCTGTACCTCAAAGGAATTTGTCAAAAAGGTGAAGAGGCAGCCAACTCAATGGGAAAAAATTTTTGGAAATCATGTATCAGACAAAAGACTGATAGCTTGCATATATAAAGAAATCCAACAACTCAATGACAATAGTACAGACAGCCCAATTATGAAATGGCCAAAAGATATGAAAAGACAGTTCTCTGAAGAGGAAATACAAATGGCCAAGAAACACATGAAAAAATGTTCAGCTTCACTAGCTATTAGAGAGATGTAAATTAAGACCATAATGAGATACCATCTCACACCAATTAGAATGGCTGCCATTAAACAAACAGGAAACTACAAATGCTGGAGAGGATGTAGAGAATTTGGAACACTTATTCATTGTTGGTGGGACTGTATAATGGTTCAGCCACTCTGGAAGTCAGTCTGGCAGTTCCTTAGGAAAGTAGATACAGAGTTACCCTTGGATCCAGCGATTGCACTTCTCGGTATATACCCGGAAGTTCTGAAAGCAGTGACGCAAACAGATATCTGCAGGCCAATGTTCATAGCAGCATTATTCACAATTGCCAAGAGTTGGAAACAACCCAGATGTCCTTCACATATGAGTGGATAAAAAAATGTGGTATATACACACAATGGAATACTACAAAGCTGTAAGAAGGAATGATGTTGTTGGAAGTAAAGAAGTCATCTTACATTAGTTGTCTTTTTCTTACTCCCTTGTTATGGTCTGTTTAAAATGTTCTTTTATTGTATTTTAAATTTTTTATTTTTTATGCAGTTGATATAAAAAAAAGAGTTAATTAGAAAAACAAGGAAAATAATATGCAGAGCCCCCTTTAGGAGCTGGTGGAGAATGCAAGGGTATTGGGCAGTCTGACCTTGATGGTTGCTAATGTGCTCACAGACATAGGGAAGTGGTGATTTGATGGGTTGAGCCCTCTACCACAGGACTTGCCCTTGGGAAGACTGTTGCTGCAAAGGAGAGGCTAGCCTTCCTATAATTGTATCTAAGAGCCTCCTCCCAATGGCCTCTTTGTTGCTCAGATGTGACCCTCTCTCTCTAGCTAAGTCAACTTGGCAGGTGAAATCACTGTCCTCCACCCTACATGGGATCACACATCCAGGGGAGTGAATGCCCCTGGCAATGTGGAATATGACTCCCGGGGATGAATTTAGATCTGGCATCATGGGATGGAGAACATCTACTTGACCAAAAGGGGGAAGTGAAAAGAAATAAAATAAGCTTCAGTGGCAGAGAGATGCCAAAAGGAGCTGAGAGGTCACTCTGGTGGGTACTCTTTCACACAATATAGATAACCTATTTTAGGTTCTAATGAATCGAGGTAGCTGTCAGTAGATACCTGAAACTATCAAATTACAACCCAGAACCCATGAATGTTGAAGATGATTGTATAAAACTGTAGCTTGTGAGGGGTGACAATGAGATTGGGTAAGCCACATGGACCACACTCCCCTTTAGCTAGTGGTGAATAACTTAAGCTATCAAACAACAAACCAGAACCCATGAATCTTGAAGACAATTGTATAAAAATGTCACTTATTGGGGTGACAGTGTGATTGAGAAAGCCATGTGGACCACACTCCCCTTTGTCCAGTTTATGGATGGATGAGTAGAAAAATGAGGGAAGGAAAAAAAGGCACCCAGTGTTCTTTTTTTACTTTAATTGCCCTTTTTTACTTTAATTATTATTCTTGTTATATTTGTGTGTGTGGTAATGGAGGTGTCAGGGATTGATTTTGGGGATAAATTCACAAATATGTAATGATGCTGTGAACAATCAACTGTACAATTTGTTTTGTATGACTGCATGGTATGTGACTATATCTCAATAAAATGAATTTAAAAAAGAAGAAATGATGTCATGAAACATATGACAACGTGGATGAACCTTGAAGACATAATGCTGAGCAAAATAAGCCAGGCACAAAAACAGAAATATATGCTACCATTAATTTAAACATTGCAAAATCTAATACAAATGGTTTATAATGTAGAGTGTAGGGGAACTAGTGATAGAGATCAATTAGGGAAGGGGGAATAATAACCCAATAAGAACAGTTAAGCTATTGTGGGTAAATTTAACATTCTGGGAATGATGAGGAATGACTATGGTCTGTTAATTTCTGATGGGTATGACAGGAACAAGTTCACAGAAATGTTGCTATGTTAGGTTATTTTCTTGAGGTAGAGTAGGAACATGGAAGTACAGTAATTATCTAAGGTTAGTTGTCTTTTTCTTACTCCCTTGTTATGGTTTGTTTGAAATTTTTTATTGTATGTTGTTTTTAATTTTGTTTGATGTAGTTGATTCAAAAATAACAGAGTTAATTAAAAAATACAATGAAAAATATGCAGAGCCCCCTTGGGGAGCTGGCAGGGAATGCAGGTGTGTAGGGTTTCCCCACCTCAATGGTTGCTGATGTGCTCACAGACATGGGGGACTGGTGGTTTGATGGGCTGAGACTTCTACCATGGGACTTGCACTTGGGAAGACTGTTGCTGCAAAAAAGAGGCTATAATTGTGCATAAGAGCCTCCTCTCAATTGTCTCTTTGTTGCTCAGATGTGACCCTCTCTCTCTAGGTATGCAAATTTGGCAAGTGAAATCACTCCCCTCCACCCTACATGGGATCAGACACCCAGGGGAGTGAATCTCTCTGGCAACATGGAATATGACTCCTGGGGAGGAATATGGACCTGGCATCATGGGATGGAGAACATCTTCTTGACCAAAAGGGGGAAGTGAAAAGAAATGAAATAAGCTTCAGTGGCAGAGAGATTCCAAAAGGAGCTGAGAGGTCACTCTGGTGGGCAATCTTATGCACAATATAGACAATGCTTTTTAGGTTCTAAAGAATTGGAATAGATAGTGGTGAATAACTTAAACTATCAAACTACAAACCAGAACCCATGAATCTTGAAAACAATTGCACAAAATTCACTTATTGGGGTAACAGCATGATTGGGAAAGCCATGTGGACCACACTCCCCTTTGTCTAGTTTATGGATGGATGGGTAGAAAAATGGGGGAAGGAAAAAAACCAAATCAAACAAACAAAACAAAACAAAAAGTCACCCAGTGTTCTTTTTTACTTTAATTTCTCTTTTGCACTTTAATTTTTATTATTTTTGTGTTTTGGTAATGAAAATGTCAAAAATTAATTCTGGTGATGAATGCACAACTATATAATAGTACTGTAAACAATTGAATGTATGTTTTGTTGTGTATGACTGCATGGTATGTGAACATATCTCAATAAAATGAATAAAAAATTAAAACTTGCCTGAGCAAGAATGAGTCATATTTTCTTTTATTATCAATGTCCAGCATAGGTAGGCAAACCAGAGCTGATCCAAAAAATCCACAATGTTATCATTGTCCTAGGCTCAGTCCATCTTTCTGTTCCACCATCTTTAACATGTGGCTTTCATTCTCAAGATTATCTCAATTATGCTAGGATAGATGCAGCTGAACCCATCATGTCTACATTATTGCCAGGAGGAAGGGAAAAGAGATAAGGAAAACAGGATGCATCTCCTGCTAAGACACCTGGCTTTACAAAGTTTCCCTGGAAACAAACATCTTCTGCTTATATGGGTTCATTTTCCTGTTAAACTTTCTTGTTATAATATATACATTGCATAAGATTTTCCATTTTAACACTTTCAAGTGTACAATTTAGTGATATTAATTACATTGAATATACTGTGCTACTGTTCTAGTTTGCTAATGCTGCAGAATGCAAAACACCAGATGGATTGGCTTTTATAAAATGGGGGTTTATTTCGCTACACAGTTACAGTCTCAAGGCCATAAAGTGTCCAAGGTAACACATCAGCAACTGGGCACCTTCGCCGGAGGATGGCCAACGGTGTCCGGAAAACCTCTGCTAGCTGGGAAGGCAGCCGGCGTCTGCTCCAAAGCTCCGAACTCAAAACGGCTTTCTCCCAGGACATTCCTCTCTAGCAAGCTTGCTCCTCTTCAAAACATCACTCCCAGCTGCACTCAGTTAGTTCCCTTTCTCTGAGTCAGCTCATTTATATAGCTCCACCCATCAAGGCCCACCCTGAATGGGTGGAGTCACGCCTCCATGGGAACATCTCATCAGAATCATCTCCCACAGCTGAGTGGGGCACACTTCAAGCAAATCCAACCAACACCAAAACGTCTGTCCCACAAGACCACAAAGATAATGGCATTTGGGGCACACAATACATTCAAACGGGCACAGCTACCAATCCATTAAACCAACTTTCCCATCAATTCAAAAAGAAACTCTGCAGCACACATTAAGGAATAACTCCCCTCCATCCCCAGCTACTGGTTGCCTGGAATTTACTAACTTGTCTCCAGACATTTGATTACTGGAGGTATGTCATATAAGTGAGAGGCTGGGATTTTCAGCATTTTAGCAGAGAAAATTGCTTGCTTTATCCACATCCACAATTAGGGATCTGTAAGTAATGGAGAAAGAAAGAAGGGAAATTGGGTAGGCAAATTGCAATCTCCACCACAGAAGTGATCTTAAGGGGTGAAACATTGAAGATACTTACCACACTATGTATTTCTGTGATATTTGGATTTTTGCAATAATCATGTATTATTTAGGTAAAACAATAAGACAAGCAATATGTTGACTACGTGAAGATAAGTGAGTTGGTTAATCATACAATAGGAGAGGCACAGAATTGGAATCCAGGTTATATCACTGTATGTTAACAATTATTCCCTCATAGTACCTTGCCAACCAAAAACCATATTTAAGCTCAATCATTTAATTATTCATTACAATGACTAAATAGTATGTGACAAATATATTATTATCCTTATTTTGAGGTTATGCATGGAGGTTTAAAATGGTATATAGGAAAAAAGCACAAGTTTTGTAATCAGTAAACACATAAATATCCATTAATAAGCTGTGCTCCTCTGGGCAAGACACAATCATTCTGTTTTTCAGAGACATACTTCTAAAGATAAAGGAGGCCTTCTGAATTATTGCTAAATTAATGTTCCTTAAATTCAAAATATCATGATCCCTTGGGAAACCTAACAAAAATTCAGATTCCTGAGTCTAATCCTAAAAGTCTTCAATTCAGTTGTCTGCAATGGCTCAGGAAACTATTTTGACAAAGAACCTGAAGGCAATTTTTCTGAAGGTGTCAAGAGATCATATTTTAAAAATATTACTAAGATATCTTTCAATTCTTTCCTCTTACTGAGATATGCAGGTTATTTGATCTTTGCATAAAAAAGTATTTTGATGTCTAAAAGTGCAGGAAGCAAAGGTTTCATAACTAGGTAAGTCAGAGATGAACATATCCTCTTTCCATAAGTCCAATAAAGCCAGTTTTTCTTTCAACAGCAGAATTTCTCTTTTCCTTGCCCCCTTTCTCCCTCCTCTTCTTCCCTCTCTAATTCTCTTTCTCCAGCTGAATTTGCCTAAGATAAATGTATGTATGATGATACCCACATGTCTTACTTTATCCCTCAGTTTTCAATACTCTACAAAATTAAAACTTAAACTCTAGGATAATTCATTTTTCCTTTAAGAAACTTTCCAGGAGAATTCTTGATTAGCCTCTTGATTAGTTTGCTAACGTTGCCAATATGCAATATGCCAAAAATGGGTTGGCTTTTACAATGGGGATTTATTAGCTTATAAGCTTACAGTTCTGAGGCTGTGAAAATGTTGGAACCAATACATTGACAGATGAAGACCAGCTACCAGCAATCCTCAGGTCCTCTATCACATGGCCAGGAACATGGAGATGTCTGCTGGTCTTTCTCTTTCCTCTTGGGTATTGTTGCTTCCAGTTTCTGGCTTCAGTAGCTTCCATTGTTTCTGTGGTTTCCTCTTTTCTGCATGTCTTCTCTCTGCTTCTCTTGCTTTCCTCTCTGAGCTTCTGTATAAGTATTTCTCTCTGTGACTCTTCCTTGAATTTCATCTCTTATATAGGTAAGAATCCATTAAGAGTATTAAGATACCATGGGGGCTGCCTTAACTGAAATAACCTAATTGAAGTGTTCCACCTATGATAGGTTTACACCCACAGGAATGGTTTAACTTTAATAACATGATCTTTTCTGGGTACATACAGCTTCAAACAATCACAGCCTTTCATGAGTTAAAATGAAAATAAATTTGGATATAATCTTGTCTATCTTTGGCTGGATAATAAATACCAGGGTATAATTTAATGAAAAAGATGCCCATAGTTTAGGAGATAAGTGGTACCATAAAATGGAACCATTGAACTGCAAATATGCACCATATATTCCCAGTTTCTCCAGGGAAAATGTTTATTAGCCCAAGTCCCATATAAGGTGGTAAAACTGTCCTGTTATTGGAAGCTCTGCCATTTAGTTCCCTGCTACCAGATGAGGAATCTGAGGAAGCCAGTAAGTTTATGCAAAAACATGGTTACCTCAGCCCCCTAAAGTGTTATTAATTTTACCTCATTGAAACCTAGGGCACTTCCCTTACCTGAATCTATCAAATTATTTGAGTGTTTTGTGATCAAAGGAAATTCTTAATTTGAGAGAATAGTGAAGCATATTATAATGTTGTGAAACAGCTATACCCTTGGCATAAACATCCAATTAATGAAGAACAAACTGAAGACTCATTCATTTAATTCTAAGGAACTCTGTAGTCCAGATTTCTATATTCATTATTACTTTACTGACTGATGATAATTCTCAGACTTTTGCCTCATTTACAAACTATTTTAATTGAATAGTTACTATCATCACCCATTTTTTACTTCTTTAAATGAAATGTTCCCAGAAATGATATCTTTAAAGCAGAATATCAGCAGGAAAGCTTTTGTTTCCCAAAGAGTTCTGCTAAGCAACTCATCCCTGCAATGACAGAGATGTGCCAACATGAAAATTCAAAAATTTGTTTTTCTGTGTGTTTGTATCTTGTTGTTTATGTTACCCAGCATCAATTCTTTTTTTTGTAGTCACAGGACTACTGTAACTATATACTAATCTATTAGTATATAGATTAATACATAGATATAGGTGGGAATATAAATTAAGTCCCCCTCACTCCCTGACCAAGGTTAGGCAAGAAACTAGAAATTTACTCCCAGGAACTTGAATTCTGAGCAAAGAAAATAAAGGAGTATAATATAGTTGAATTGTAAAAGGATGGACAGAGTGAGATTGCTCTATGTTGACATTTTGGAACTATAGCATCATGGAGTAGGCAAGAGTTTTGTTCAATTATTTTCCAATGGCAGATTATTTTGTTCATAGAAAATATCATGTACCATATGTACCAGTTTTCTAAGGTTTCCAGGAAGCAAAATACAAGAAATAGATTGTCTTTTATACAGGGGGTATATTTGTTCACAAATTTACAGTTCTAAAGTGACAAAAATATCCAAACTAAGGCATTAATAAGAGGACAACTTCACAGAAGAAAGGTCAGTGGTGTCTGAAATACCTCTGCCTGTCAGTCAGCTGGGAAGCCACTTGGTTGGCATCTGTTGGTCACTTGCTCCTAGAGTTCATTGCTTTCAGGTGCTGATTTCTGTGGCCTCCTCTTTAAGCCTCAGTGGAATCTCATTTATCTTCTCCAGGTCAAACTCTGAGCTTCACATCTCCAAATGTCTTTCAGTCTGCATCTCCAAGCATCTAGTCTGTTTCAGCTCTGAGCTCTCTCTCAGGTTTGTGCTCTCCTAAGAACTCCATTAAACTAATTAAGGCCCACCTTCAATTGGTGGGGTCACATCTCCATGGAAACAACCTCATCAAAAGATTCCACCCATAGTAGTTCTGCACCCACAAGAATGGATTAAAATAACATGGCTTGAGGTAACTGCAGGCTGGCAAGCACCAACTGTTTGACAGCATAGGAGAAGCATAGACTCTAAAGGCCTCACAGGAGCATCTCATTCTCAAGGAAACTCCATACCCACCTCCTGAGACATGGGTCTCTCTGGACTGGGAAAACCTGACTGGGGTTGACCATATCTGAGGAGACCATCACACAGGAAAGCTATATAGAGGCAGGGCAAGAAACAGAAAAACAAGAGGTGAAAAACTCTGATCAGTGAAACAGAAACTAAGTTAAATGTCAGGATTAGGCTGAATGGAACACCAAGGGATAGAGAACAAAGCCAACCAACAAGAAAACACTAGGTAAAAGAAAAAAAACAAGCTCCAGAATAAACTAATCAAGAAAGTCAGATGCTTAGACAGTGTAAGATAATAAGCCATTATAGGACACATGAAAATATGGACCAGTCAAAGGAACAAATTAATAGTTCAACTGAGACACAGGAGTTGAAGCAATTATTGCTAAATAAATTCAATGACCTGAAGGAAGAACAAAGTGTAGATGTTCAAACAAAGCTAAATCAATTCAAAAATCAAGTCAATGAACTGAGGAAAGACATAGAAAAAGAGATGAAGGATATAAAGAGGGCACCAGATGTCCCAGAGGGAGAAGAGAGGGGAAAGAGGCAGAAAGAATAATAGAACAAGTAATCACTGTTAATTTCCCAACTCTTATGAAAGACAGAAAATTAGAGATTCAAGAAGTACAGTGCACTCCAAACAAAATAGAACCCAATATACCTACTCCAAGACAATTACTGATCAGATTGTCCAATGTCAAAGGCAAAGAGAGAATTCTGAAAGCAGCAAGAGAAAAGCAATCCATCACATACATGGGAAGCTCAGTAAGAATCTGTACATATTTCTCCACAGAAACCATGGGGGTGAGAAGACAGTGGTGTGATATATGTAACATACTAAAGGAAAAGTACTATCAACCAAGAATTCTATATCTGACAAAATTGTCCTCCATAAATGAGGGAGAAATAAAAATTTTTCCAGACAAACACATTGTGAGAGTTCATGAATAAGAAACTGTTGCTACAAGAAATACTAAAGGGAGTGCTACAGGCTGATAGGAAAAGACAGGATAAAAGTTTGGAAAAGAATGTAGAAATGAAGGTTATCAGGGAGGGTAAAAAGAGAGAGAGAAAAAAATAAGACATGACATATAAAATCCAAAAGACAAGATGGTAGA
The DNA here is from genome assembly GCA_000164785.2 of Choloepus hoffmanni. Classification (NCBI taxonomy): domain Eukaryota; kingdom Metazoa; phylum Chordata; class Mammalia; order Pilosa; family Megalonychidae; genus Choloepus; species Choloepus hoffmanni. The sequence goes on along the minus strand of KN194155.1, from coordinate 136,185 downwards.
AGAAAGTACTGCCCTATCACTAATAATAAATATTAATGGATTAAACTCTTCAACAAAAAGACAGACTGACAGAATGGATAAAAAACCAGGACCAATTCACATGCTGTCTACAAGAAACTCACCTTAGACCCAAGGACAAAAATAGGCTGAAAGTAAAAGGTTGAAAAAAGATATTTCATGCAATGAACAGAAAAATGCAGGAGTAGCTATAGAAGTATCAAAGTAGACTTCAGAAGTAAAACAATTAAAAGAGACAAAGAAGGACACTATATATTACCAAAATGGTGAATTCATCAAGAAAACATAACAGTCATAAATATTTATACACCAAGCCAGAGTGCCCCAAAATTCATGAGGCACACACTGAGAATACTGAAAGGAGAAATCGATAACTCCACAGTACTAGTTGGAGACTTCAATACTTCACTCTCATCAATGGATAGGACATCTAGACAGAGGATCAGCAAGTAAAAAGAGATGTTGAATTCTGTGATAAATGACCTAGACTTGACAGACATTTATAGAACACTACAACCCACAACAGCAGGATACACATTATTCACAAGTGCTCATAGAACATTCTCTAGGATAGATCACATGCTGTGTCACATAGCAAGTCTCAACAAATTAAAAAATATTGATATTATAAAAAACACTATCTCATATCACATTGGAATGAAGTTGGAAATGAATAACAGGCAGAAGATTGTAAAATTTACAAATATATGAAAACTAAACAACACACTCTTAGAAAACCAGTGGGTAAAGAAGAAATTACAAGAGAAATTAGTAAATATCTTGAGGCAAATGAAACATATCAAACTTATGGGATGCAGCAAAGATGGTGCTGAGAGGGAAATTTACTGCCCTAAATCACTATATTAAAAGAGGAAGGGAGAAAAAATTGTGGAATTAACTGCCCATCTGGAGGAACTAGAGAAAGAACAACAAATAAACCTCAAAGCAAACAGAAGGAAAGAAATAACAAAGATTAGAGCAGAAAAAAAGTGAAACTGAGAAGAGAAAAACAATAGAGAGAATCAACAAACAAGAAGCTGCTTCTTTGAGTAAGTCAACAATATTGGTGGATGCCAGTTAGGCTAACAAAAGAGAGAGAGAGAGAGAGAGAGAGAGAGAGAGAGAGAGAGAGAGAGAGAGAGAGAGACAGAGAGAGAGACAGAGAGAGACAGAGAGAGTGGATGCAAATAAATGCAATCATATATGGGAAAGGAAACATAACTACTGACCCTGAAGAAATAAAGGAGATAATGAGAAGATACGGTGAGAAAATATATGCTAATAAACTGGACAACTTACTTGAAATGGACAACTTCCTAGAAATGCATAAACAACAAACAATGACCCAAGAAGAAATAGATGATCTCAACAAACCAATCACAAGCAAAGAGATGGAGTCAGTCATCATAAAGCTCCCCAAAAAGAAAAGCTCAGGACCAGGTGCCTTCTCATGTGAATTCTAGCAATCATTCAAGAAATAATTAATAACAGTTCTGCTCAAATTCTTCAAAAACATTGAAGAGGAGGGAAAGCTACCCAACTTATTCTATGAAGCAAACATCACCCTAATATGAAAATCAGACAAAGATACTACAAAAAAATTGAATATAGACCAATCTCTTTAATGAATATAGATACAAAAATCCTCAACAAAATATTTGCAAATAGAATCCAGCAGCAATGAAAAGAATTATACACTATGACCAAGTGGGGTTTATTCCAGGTATGCAAGGCTGGTTCAACACAAGAAAATCAATTAATGTAATACACCACATCAAACATTTAAAGCAAAAGAACCATGTGATCATCTCAATCAATGCAGAAAAGGCATTTGACAAAATTCAACATCCTTTCTTGATGAAAACTCTTAAAGGATAGGACTAGAAGGGGATTTTCTCAATATGATAAAGGTAATATATGAAAAACCCACAGCTAACATCACGCTCATGGGGAGAGATTGAAAGCTTTCCCTCTAACATCAGGAACAAGACAGGGATTCCCACTTCCCATATTGTGCTGGAAGTTCTAGCTAGAGCAATTAGGCAAGAAAAGGACATAAAGGGTGTTCAAATTGGAGAAGAAGAAGTAAAACTTTCAATGTTTGCAGATAACATGATTCTTTATGTAGAAAATCCAGAAAAGTCTACAGCAAAGGTATTAGAGCCAATCAATGAATACAGAAAAGTGGCAGGCTACAAGATCAACACAACAAAACCTGTAGTGTTCTTATACACAAGTAATGTGCAACAAGAGAAAGAAATAAAAAAAATCCAGTTACATTAGCAACCAAAAGAATCAAGTATTCAAGAATAAACTTAACAAAGGCCACAAAAGACCTATAGAAAGAAAACTACAAGAAACTGCTAAAAAAAACAAACAAACCTAAAAAATGGAAGAACATACTGTTTTCATTGATTGGAAGACTAAATATAATTAGGATGTCAACTCTACCTAAGCTGATTTATAGATTCAATGCAATACCATTTAAAATCCCAACAACTTTCTTTGCAGAAATAAAGAAAACAATAACCAAATTTATTTGGAAGGGCAATGTGCCCCAAATAGCCAAAAATATCTTGAGAAAGAAGAAAAAAGTGGGAGGTCTCACACTGCCTGACTTTGAAGCATACTACAAAGCTACAGTTCTCAAAACAACATGGTACTGGCATAAGGGCAGAGATACCAATGAATGGATTTGAATTGAGTGTTCAGAAATAGACCCTTGAATCTACAGACAATTGATCTTTGATAAGGCAGTCAAGTCAAAGCTACTGGGACAGAGCAGCCTCTTTAATAAATGGTGTTTGGTGAACTGGATATCTATTTCCAAAAGAATGAAAGAGGACTCCTACCTCACACCTTATATAAAAATTAACTCCAAATGGATCAAAGCACCTAAACATAAGTGCTAAGACCATAAGCCTCTTAAAAGAAAATGTAGGGCAATATCTTAAAAATAGTGTGATAGGAGATTGTTTCCTAGACCTTACACCCAAAGCATGAGGAACCAAAGAACAAATAGACAAATGGAATCTCCTCAAAATCAAACACTTTTTTACATCAAATGCCTTTGTTAAAAAAGTAAAAACTCATCCTACACAATGGGGGACAAAATTTGGAAACCACATATCAGATAAGGGTTTAATATCACAAATATAAAAAGCAATCCTACAACTCAACAAAAGAGAAACAAACAACCCAATTAAAAAATTGGCAAAAGACATGGACAGACACTTTCCTGAAGAGGAAATGCAAATTGCTCAAAAACATATGAAAAAAGCGCAACTTCACTGTCTGTTAGGGAAATGCAAACCAAAACCACAAAGAGATAACATCTCACACCTACCAGAAAGGCCATTATCCAAAAAACAGAAATTTGCAAGTGCTAGAGAGGAAGTGGAGAAACAGGTACACTTACTGGGAAAGTATAATGATGCAGCCACTCTGGAAAACAGTCTGGAGGTTCCTCATGTAGAGTATAGATCTGTCATAGAACCCAGCTATTATATTTCTAGGCATATACTCAAAGGAACTGAAAGATAAGATACAAATGGACATTTGTGAACTGATGTTTATTGTGGCACTATTCACAATTGCCAAGAGATGGAAGCAGCCCAAATGTCCATCAATAGATGAGTGGATAAACAAACTCTGGTATATGCACATGATGGAATATTATACAGCTATAAGTTAGCACAAAGACATGGAACATATAATGTGATGAACCTTGAGGACATTATTTTGAGTAAAGGAAGCCAGAAACAGAAGGACAAATACTCTATAGTCTCACAAATATGAACTAACATTAGGAGGAAATTTTAAGAGTTAAAAGCTGATAACACAGGCTACCAGATTGAAAGAGGGTAAAGATTAGGCATTTGTTGTTGAAAGACTACAGAATGTTTAGCAGGATTGATTGTATAGATCCAGAATAGATAGCATAATACCGTTTGATGGTAGCACAATATTGTAAGTACACTGAACAAAGATGACTGTGAGTAAAGCTGAAAGAGGTGGGAGAAGGGAATGTATGACACCAGAGGTAGAGATAGATGATGGAGACTGTGACTGTATAACTTGGCAAAAACTGGGGTGACCAATGATTTTTACTAAATGTACAAATATAAAAATGTTCTCACATGTTGGAGCACAAATGAATATCAGTCATGCAAAGTGTTGAAAAAGGGATGGTATTTGGGAAAAACATAATCAAAGCAAAGTAGAGTCTATAGTCAACAGCAACATTGTAATATGCTTCCATTAAATGTAGCAAAGGCAATATACCAAAGTTAAATGTTTGTGAGAGTGGGATATAAAGGAGGGTTGTGGGATTCTTGGTAGTGGTGTTGTTTTCTGTCCTTACTAATATATTGTACTATATGACACTTTATTTTTCCTTTTGTTAACTTTATTATTATTCACCAAAAAAACACTTTTTCATAGTAATTCATGTGTTCAAGTGCTGACTGTGGTGATAAATGTACATCTATATGATGATATCATGAACAACTGATTGAACACTGTGGATAATTGTATGTTAGGTGAGTATATCTTTATAAATTTTTAGGAAAAATATAAATAGGGGTAAATGTGCTAGAGAAAACATGGAGAGAGGAATGTTTGTATATATTTACTGCTGATTAGGAGGCAGAATGGTGTAGCCTCTCTGGAGGTCACTGTGTTGGTTCCACACGAAGCTAAGTATGTGGGGACCATAAAGTCCTGCAACTTCATTATGGGGTATGTACTTGGAAGATCCGAGAGAAGAGACATGAATGAGCATTTGCATATTGGTGTTCATGGAGGCAGTATTCATGATTTGCAGTGGGTGGAGGTAGCCTAAGGGTACAAAAATAAAAGAGCATGGCTTTTGTGAGGCACATAATATATTTAAACCAGCACACCATATTAAGTTTTGTTAAATGCATGGTACAAAGAATGACATAAAAATTACCCAATACCTACAACCATCACCCAGCATAAGGAGTAAAACCTTAGAGAGAGAAAACTTTTGAAGAGCTCTGCATACTCCTCTGTGACACGTTCCCTACCTATCCCTGAGAGGAAAGTGCTAACTAAATTCATTTATATGATTTTCCTGAGTCTTGTTTCTACTGAGGTATATATTCCTAGACATAAAACTTGGTCATGCATGTTTTTAAGGTTTAGACAAAAGCAAGTTTCTGCAACTTGCTTTTTCTGGCTCAGTATTATGTTTCTGAAATCTATTTTTCATCATTTAATGTGAACTATTGTAGGAATAAAGCAGAATTGAATGACCCATTTTTCTGATGATGGGTATTTGGGTTGTTTCCTCTTTTGGTTCTTTCCTCTATTAATAAATATACTGTTATGAATATTCATATCATATTTATCTCTTGGATTTGGATATGTGTTAGAATTTCTCTAGGGCATGTCTGGGTGAGAATTGCAGTTTCATGTACCTGCTATTTCTTCTAGATAATTCAATGTGTTTTCCACTGCAATTAAACTAATTTTACACACCCACCCGCAAAGTATGACTTCCTGTTACTCCACATCCTTGCTGCCCTTCAAAATGTCATACCATTTGAAATATTTGCCAATGCTGTAAATTTAAAATGATATCTATTTTGTTATAATATATTGACAGTGTCTTTTCATAAGTTTATTGGACATTCAGATTTCCTTGTCTGTAAAATTCCTGTTAAATCTTGACACTTTTTGTTGGTTTGTCTTTTTATTTGATTTATATGAGTTTTTATACATTCTAGATATTAACTCTTTGTAAGCAATAAGTATTACAAATCTCTTCTCTTGGCTTAGGTTTATATTTTCAGGATTTAGAGTATCTTTTGATGAAGATGAGTTCTTAGATTTAATATAAAGTTTAATAACATTTTCTCATTTATGATTTTAGCTTTTGTGTATTGTTTAAGAAAACAATAAAGATATTTTCTCTAAGAATGTAAAATTACATCTTTAATACTACCTGGGACTGATATTTATGTATGTGTTTCTACATAAATAAGTATTTTTCCAAGAATTTTTTAATTGCATAGTCCATTCTTTCCCCAGTTATCTGTACAGGACTTCTATAATATTCTGTTTTCATATGTGTGGGTATATTTTTAAGGATTTCTAATGTTCCATCAATTGATTTATCTGTCTGCCAGGGCTTCATTTGCACTTGTATTTGCCTCTGCCTGGAAAGCTGGTCCTGCAGGTCTTGGCTTGGCTCACACTTCCCTACATGTATGTCCCGGTGCAAAGAGGGCTTTTTAGATAATTTTAATCTAAACTATTTCTCAACCTCCCATTGCTCTTTATCCCTTATCTCCTTATTTATTTTTATATCCTTAAGCACTACCTTATATTTATATTGACTTTTTTATTGCCTGTATCCTCCACTAGAATTGAAGCCTTGAGAACTGAGATCTTCTCTTTCATTTTCATTGGTGCATCATCAGTAACTGTGAAACAATACTTGCAACATAGTAGGTAGGCGTTTAATGAAAATGTGTTTAAGGAATAAGTGGAGAAATTGATACAACATTTCTCTGTCATTTATGAAATGAGGAATCTTGGGCAATGGTATTTCTGAAATGTACTTTTAAGTTGTCCATATTATTTCCTTCTTTAAGGTCAAGGCTAAGAGATAATAGATGTAATGCACCCACAATAGCACCTGACACACCTAAATGCTTTGTGAATTATTGACAATAAATTTAGTCTTTGGACAAGAAGAAACAAGATACAACTTGCCATGAGAGAACCCTAAATGTCAATATGTGAATTATCTGAGAAATTTGGACTTTTTGATTACTATACAAAAGTGAAAGAGGAAAAAAAGAAGACAGAACACTCCGTGTCTAGTGGAAACAAATGAGGGAATCTTTTATGAGACTTAAGCATTATCCCATGGAAACAAAGACTGGAAAAATGGAAACCAGAAATCTTTTCTCTATCTTCTCATCCTTGCTTTTTATCTGTGGTCAGTTTAATTCATCTTACTGCAAACAGATGTCTCTGATTTGGCAAAAAATTTGACAATCAACACTGCAGAGTTTATATTTTGCATAGCCAGCCAAACATAAAGAAGTTGATGTTACTTTTTTGGACCTTATTCCACATTCTTATGTAAATGATTGATTTGACTATTTTGGCATATCTGCCCACCTTTTGGCAAATAAATTGTGGCCAGAAATCTAGCATTGTATTGTACAAACATTGTGGCTCCCTCTGATCCATGCAGGTAGGCAGATGAATTGCCTATTCACAAAATGTTTAACAGGGCTGGGGTGATAACAAATAGGTATCCATTTCAATTATATTTATTTTTTAAAAATGTAGTGTCCCATTTTGAAGTATCAGCCCAAAAAAGAACCATAGAAGGAAGGGGTCTTATACTGAAAGCCTTCCCCAAGCCTAGTTAACCAACTGGACAAATTCAGAGCAGTCACTCTGAACAGTAAGAGGAACAAATTAACTCATCTCCTTTTTTGCTGTTTTAAAGTCCTATGATTGTGTCCTTTCTATGATGGGTTAAATTTCAGGATATGTTGATGGATATAAACCAAAATTATTTCCTGGCTTCTTGAAAACAATCTATGTAAGTTTTCTAGATCCCTTATCTAATGCTGTAATTATATGATTGTACAATTAATGACTAGTTTCAAATATTAATCCCAAAGTTAGAGAAACCAAGAAGAATGTATTTCTTCTCTGACATTAAAAAGAAATGGAAACTCTCCATGATTCCAAAGGCCAAGGTGCTGAGAAAGATATATTTTTATTTCCTCATTTCACCTAGCATTTTTAAGGAGGGGTCAATCCCCATGGGGAAAACTGCTAACAAATTTTGACAGTATCATAACCAGTTAAAGTGCCTCTTCTATCTGATAGTAAGTATCCACTTAATTCTTTATGTGCAATTTGGCTTCTTTCTGTCATAAATCTCTCCTGAATGTCAGTTTGAGGAAACAGACACTTTGCTTGATTAGTATCATACCATGGAAGATTTCAGCCACTTGGAATCTCATACACACGGTGCTAATTACTTTACAATTTGTAGCCCTCAAATTAAAAAGACACTAGCTGCAGGCCAATGAAGCACCACACAAAGGGGGCAAGATTTTGAAAATGATATAGATGGCATATCCATTAATGTAAAAAGAATAAAATAGTGAGTTCACAATTGTACTGCAGTAATGCAATGTAGGCCACATTCACACAAAAAGAGAATGGGGATGGGAGCTCAGGCTTCCCTTTCTGAGCAACAAATAGATAGGGTAATAACAAAGTTGCAAAGGTTATTTCATTTAACCTTGTGATTCAATTTCTATTTTAAAAATGAAGAAGAAGGAAGATTGTGGGAAGATGATGGAGTAGGGAGCTCCAGGAATGTCCCTCCACCAAATCAACTATTTAACAGGCAGAAACTCTCTGAAACTGTAATTTTGAAACTCCAGAGACTAGAAGAACAATGTACAGCAATCAGTGAAGAGCAGATAAATTATAGTAAAGAAAAGTTAATTCCTCTCTCAGCATGGGGGCTACAGTTTGTCCATCCCCCTCCAGAGTCGTGTAACTGGTTAGCTTGCCAGTGACAATAAGGGACATAAAAATTCCCTTCCCCAAGAACAGAGGTGGACATGAGTGATTACTGATCATGGTTTTGGATTAGTGAATTTGGATTGCTGACAGCCTGGCTCTGAGAGCAGCTATTGTTTTAACCCACCCTGGACAAAAGCAGTGGCAGCCATTATTTCCACCCTTCTGGAACAGGGGCAGCAGTGGTAGAGATTCAAAGATGCTGCACTTCCTCAGGTCTCCAGGGGAGCTAGCTGAATGATTGCATTTGCTGGGCAGGTCAGGAAAACTCAGCTTTGTGGAGCTGTCAGAGACACTCTTGGCACCCTTTCTGATCCCCTTCCCCAGGGCACCTTGGAGCTGGTCCACACAATTTTGTGAGCCCCTAACCCTGTTTGGGCTGGGAGAGAATGACTTGAGAAAATTCTCTCAGTTGTGCCTTCCTCCAAGAATTTTTCCTCCAGGCATTAAGTAGCTTGAGACAATGAAAAAATTGTAAAAAAATATAAATAAATAAACTAAAGAGACAGTCTGGGACTGTCTGGGACAAAGTCCCGCAGGCATCAAACAGCTGGGAAAAGGAGGTCTGTCTCCTGGGAAATAGGAGGGACAACCTAAATAGGAGAACTCCAAAACAACTAACAAGCAAAAGCCCAGGAAAAGACAGAGGCCCAGAAAAACAGGGAAAACCCCACACACTTCATTCATGTTGGGCAGACCTCTCTGATACTGGGGCTGAAACTCAAGAAAATGTGTCTTATCACTAGCTGGTTACAATACCAAGAAACAATCATCTCAGGGAATGAATTCCAGAGTTAACATTTTAAAATATTAAAATGTACCCTGAGCAGCAAGAGTACAAGACAAAGAAAGAAATAGGAAATGATGGCTCATCCAAAGGAAAAGGATAAAATCCAGAAAATAACAATGAAAAAGATAAGAATGGGGATATATAGAACAAAGCCTTAAAAATGATCTTAAAAATGTTCAAGAAAATGAAGGAAACTTCAGGGAAAAATCTAAAGACTATGAGGAAAACAATGAGAGTCTTAGAAATTTTAAAAAAGAATGAAACAGAATGTGGTCATTTGGAACTCTATGTATAGGAGAAAATCATGGTTCTTAAAGTGAATCCATTCCTGTGGGTATGAACATAGTTTAAGGAGGTTTTCATGAGATTACTCCAGGTAAGACATGGTCCAGGGTGAGACTTAACCCTCTTACTGGAGTCCTTTTCAAAAGAAGATAATTAAGACAAAGAGAGAAATTTGCAGAAGGAAGAAGCTGAAAGCAAGAAAATCCAGAAGGGAAGAGAGACACCATCAGATTCTGCAATGTACCTTGCCATGTGTCAGGAGTCCAGGATCATGACCAGCAAGCATTCAGGAAGAAGGCATCACCTTGATGACTTGATTCAGACATTCTCATGACCTCAAAAATGTAAGGTTGTAAGCTAATAAATTCCCATTTTTTGATATCTGCTTTAAGCAACCTAGCAAACTGACTGAAAATAACAAAAATCTGGATATAGCTTTTGAAATGGATGATGAGAAGAGACAAGAATTATGAGGCTTTTGAGAAAAAAGGCAAAAGCCTAGATTGCTCTGAAGAGACTATTGGTAGAATTATGAACACTAAGAATACTTCTGATGAGGCCTTAAAGAAAAATGATGAATAGGATGATACAAACTATTAAAAAGGTAACCCTTACTTAAAATTATACTTTCCAATGAGATGCCTAATGAGGGCAGAGGTAAGAGCATGGTCATCACCTCAATGATTGAAGATATTGGATCCTTCACCCCAGTGTTTGGAGACAGCAAGTCTGCTGGGCAAGCACATGGCAGGGTGGGGCTATCCCTCCATCTCCATCTGCCTGGAGTCTAGAGGTCATTCTGGAGGTTATTCTTATGCATTATATAAATATCCACTTTTAGTTCTTAGTGTATTGGAATAGCTAGAAGAAAATACATGCAACTGTTGAACTGCAATCCTGTAGCATTTTATCTTGAAGACAATTGTATAGCTAGATTACTTGTATGGTATAACTATGTGATTGTGAAAACCTTGTGGCTCACACTCCCTTTATTCATTATATGGACAGGTGCGTAGAAAAATGGGGGTAAAAATTAAATGAATGATAGGGAGTGTATTAGCGTTCTCTAGGAAAACAGAATCAATGAGAGGTGTCTCTATCAGATTTGTAAAAGTGACTCACGCAACTGTGGGTATGCAAGAGTCCAAATTCTGTAGAGCAGTCAGCAAACTGTCAACTCCAAGGAAGATGTCCAATGAACTCCTCAGGAAATGAACCAGCAACTTCAATGAACTCCTCAGGAAACACTTCACTGGGCAGCTGAAGAAGAAGTGAAGGTACTCTATCTGTCTCACTTATAAGTCTTCAACTGATTAATTGGATTAAATCCAGCCAATTGCATTCTCTCATTGTGGAAGCACACCCTTTGGTGAGTCATCAGTCATAGCTGCAGTCAATTGACTGATGATTTAGTAAACCAGCCTGTTGGTTTATTAACCAACCACAAACATCCTTACAGCAATTGTTAGGCCAGTGTTTGCTTGACCAGACAGCTGGGTACTATCACCTGGCCAAGTTGAAACATGAACCTAACCATCACAGGGAGGGTTAATGGGATGTGATGATTTGGATGTTCATTTTTACTTTTATTTTTATTCTCATTTTAATTTTTTTGAGTAATGAAAATGTTCAAATTTGTTGGTGGTGAAAATGTACAACTATATGATGGTACAGTGAACAACTGATTGTACACTGTGGATGACTGTATGGTATTTGACCATATCTTAATAAAGCTGAATAAAAATGGAGAGATTAAGACTTTCTCAAATAAAACTGAGGTAGTTCATCACTACAAATCTGCTCTACAAGCAATGATAAATGGGGTTCTTCAGACTGACAAAAATGCATTCTAGATTGTCTTTCAAAGTGTTATAAAGAAATAAAGACCTCTTGTCACAAGAAAATATCTCTATTGAGGAATCTGATAATGAGGATTCTGACTCCTTTTCTCTATGCTGCTCTTATATACCACATGATGTTTTCTCTTCTGATAGTGAAGAATCAGTTATTACTTTTGATCTAGAAGCTTATTTAAAAGAACATTTAGCCCCAAACAATCAAGTACAATTTCCAAATGATAAAATGTGGAAAACACTATAATAACTGATACAGATTATTCATATTCTTCAAGTCCTATATTAGGCTATACTGAGGGAGAAGCTAAACAGAGTTAGAAAATCTGTGAGTATTGCAAGAAAGCAGAAAGGCTCTCTCACCCTTCTCAGGTTTAGATAACACATAATCATCTAATCCTCTGTGTAAAAAGGAAACAGGTTGGGGCTGCAGCTGTTACTTTAATCATAGGAAAGTTGTAAGTAATGTAGCAATGCTGAATAGAGTTCTAATCAAATGTCTGTTTATCAACATGATGTAAAGGATAAATTAATCATAAAATGAAATAAGAAAATTATATTAATAAGTTAGAGACAAGTGATAGTTTTCCCTTTTCTAATTTTTAGGTTTTATAAAAGTAAAAATTGTTACATTGTTCTTACAGGTCACATCTTAATTAGTAGAAATATTTGCAGTAAAGTTTTGCAGACATTCAAGTCTAAGTGTGATAATGCTGTGACTACCCTCCTTTAATCTTGAACCACTCTTGGATCAAGACACTTGTGAATCACTCAAGGATCAGAACACTTCATGGGTCACTCATGTTTCACAACACATTATTTACCACCCATGGTTAAATGTCAAAAGAGAATATGATATAATTAAATGTACTCTAAATCAAAAATGCTATAAATAATCTGTAACTCAGACAAGAGGGAGCTCTGATCTCATGAGCTGCATCTGGATGAGCATGGGCTCCCAGGCTGGTAATGTATCAAATAATTTTTACAGTGTAAACTTGTTCCTTTTACCTTAAATATTCCTTTAATAAAAATATGTTGAAGTTGAATTCTTACCTTGAGTGCTCTTTAGTTATAAACTACTGTCTGGCCCTATGCTTTTAATTGAGTGGGAGGTTACTTGATAGAGCCCAAACCAATTAAATCATGACCTGATAAGGCTCAGGCCTGTCCTAATGGAGATCATAATTTTGAGGTATAAAGAGATAAACCCATGAAAATTCATGCCCAAACTGGGGCTCAAGACAAGGATAACTTTTATTTTGTACTTTGGTTAATTTTCACTAGGGACTTTAGGCACTAGCAAATGTGTGAAAATTACAAGGACTTTTGGCTTGACTGTGAATCTATTTGCTAGTTTTTCTTTTACCATCTGGGTCTTTCATTATCCATGAATAGATGTCTTTTGCAGAGGACAGATAATTTCTTGGGATGCATTACTGTATTTAACATGTTAAAAATTCAATCTACATGTTTTAAGTTTTGGATGGCTGCAGTTATTTGACCATGTTTTCTAAATTGTTTTGGGCACAGATATATTAGTAAAAGCTTATCATAAGGCTCTGTAAGCAGTTGACTCTGCCTTTTGCTTAGCTGGAGGGCTTGTATGAGGGCAATTAGTCCCACATTTGTGCTGATGTTTCCAGTGGGAGAGGCAGTATTTGGTAATGAATATTTTCTTTCTGTAGGATGACACTCAAGATTGTCCAGCAGTTCTGCCTAATAATAACTTAGCTTCTCCATTGTGAGCCACCATCCCCCTTTTGCTCCAATACAGTAAGGACATGTGGAGAGTTCAAAATAAAATTTTGTTTCTCATAAGAATTCACAAGTGGTTGTCACTGCCTTCAGGTGAGTAGGACATTCTCAGGCTACGGTGTAAAATTGTTTTGAAAAATAAGTCACTGGTTATATATTTTTCCAAAAGGCTTATAAAAGTACCTTGTAGGTCATGCCCTGCTTTACATGGACAGACAGGTTAAATTTTTTCATGGGATCAAGGATCTCAAGGGTGCAGCTGATATTTCTTTCCTTTAAATTTTGAAAGGGAATTGTACATTCTTGTGTCCAGTTTAAAGGTTTTATTATTTTTTTTTTTCATTTCCCTTTATGGACAGATATAGAGGTTTGGCTATCAATCCAAAATTTGGTATTAACAGTTGACAACAGCCAGTTAAACCTACAAATCCTGAGTTTCTTTTTGTTCTTTGGCATGGCCACTTGCCAAAGGGTCTAGCCTGCAAAAAGTCTTTAACGGAGCTTTACTTCCTGAAGATTTCTGGACAAGATTTGCATTTTTGAAACTCTGAAGTAACATAATTTAATTGCACTGTTGTTTTAATTCTATGTCAAGTTCTTATTTGAATGCAAATAGTTTGTTAGTCTTTATTGTGATGCAATAAATGGCATTCTTTAAAGTTAAACTAAGTATATGCATTAGAAATATTGATGAGGAGAGTACACAGATTAGGTATTGTGGGAGGTATACTTTCTACCATTGGATTTGTAACTCAAATTCTGGACAAATTTGTAACTTTGAGTTCCTTGTGTTATTAGTCCTTATTCTAAAATATTTTATTTGGTGTCAAAAACGTTCTCTCTTCTCTTTATCTAAGTGGAAATTGTTTAACTGTGTTGGAATCATGTTTGCCAAAATCTTAATGTGACTTCTTATATATCTCTGGCTCACCTGAAGGATATTCCATAGCTCTTCTTAGGCAGTTGTGGCCTGCCTGGATCATTCAATGCACTTTGTAGGCCTGCTTCTAGAGAAGGAACTTTGTAAATTCATTTTGTCAGGTGGGAGAGAGGGGGAGAGGGTGGAGGGATAGAGTGGGGAGGCTTGTAAATACGTTTGTAAGTCAGTTGATCTTTTTCCAATTTGGCATTGCTGATGCAGTGAAAAGTCATTAGCAAATTCAAACATGCTCATAACAGGGAATGATTCCTTTTAAGTGCAATTAAGTCTTCTGTCTACCAGAAAATTTACTAAGTTCTTACCCTCGTGGAATGAGACCCAAGGTTCTTTGTGGGTGTTTGGGATGGTTTCCTGCTGGGTAGAAAGTGCTCCCAGGCCCCATCACTACAAGTCACTGTCCTTGTCTCCTGTCAGCTGTAGAAATGGTATTGCTGGAGTCTCTTGTTTCCCTTTGGATAAAGCTAGGACATCCCAATTTCCAGTGTCCCTCCTCCTGCAATATGCATATTGCCAGGGTCTCAGCAATTTCCTTGGGGCCCTGGGGCTTTTACCTTTCACAGACTCTTTTTGCTGCTGAAAAGCTTTATTCAGGGCTGTTTTTAAGACCCTATAGCTTTATAGGTGATAGGTTTCTTTTGGTCCTTTCCTTGAGCTGCATCAGGATTATAGAACACTTTAAATGTAATTTTCACCAGTGCTGAGATTGGTAACTTAAGTCCACCTGTAACTTTCTGTAATTTCCAACAAATGTCAAGGGAACTCTGATGAATAAAAGACTGATTTATATTGCCTTGATTTATTGGGTCCTCTGGTCTTATATTAATAAATTTATGGTAAGTGTGAATAACAATTCTAAAAACATGGAGGGATTTTCATCTGGCTGTTGGACAAACTCCTGGATTTTATTAGTTATTTTGTTTAGGAACTTCATTTCTTAGTCCCACAATTATGCATGCTTTAAAGTGATATAATTTTGTTCTGCCACCTTCTTTGCTTTGGTCCCAATAGGAGTCTACTGTTGGAATAACCAAGACTTCCCAGGAACTGTACTGGATTTTCTGGTTTATCATTGTTTAAAGAATTAGCATAATTATGAGCCCTCTTAATTCTAATTCCCCTTTCTTCTGAGGTCATAGCACATTTAAAAAGTTTGTATATCAGTGTATTTAGGATTATGCATTACAAAAATTAAGTTAAACAGGTTTTTCATTTTCCTGGGATCTCCTTGATAACTGGAGACCCAGTTCTTCCAATTGTGTCAATTTGAGGTAGAGAAAGCAGTTTGCTCATACATTGTATTTATTTCAGCTGCCCCTTGTTGGAAAAGAAACTTTCCCTCCCTTTGCCCTCCAGAGGTAGAGACACCCTTTCTGAAATTCACATCACATATGATATTAGGTAGGAAGGCCATTTCAAGGGAATTTATAGGAATGAGGGTCTAGTTCTCAGCTTTCTAACAAGGTGCCAGAGGGAGAGGAAGAGGAGGGAGTGGCCAAGTTGTAGGCTCTAGTGGGAGGGAAAGGTAAGTGCAAAAACTACAGACTCTAGCAGGAGGGGGAGGGGAGCATGGGTTCCACAAACATGGGCCTAGAAATCTGAGCCACTAATTTTTACACCTGGAGTTCAAAAGCCTCAACCACCTGGGGACTGGGAATCTTAAGGAGCACTTTTTATAGCAGGGGCTAGGGCTTTCCTTTATTTCCTCTGGGGCTTTTATAAGGAGAGGCTAGGGGGTTGGCTGGCAGGTAAAACACCATGCCAGAAATATTTTCTCTGCAGCTTGTTATTCTGAGATAGAGCCATCAAACTCTGCACATATGGAGTTTTATCTTATTTGTTCATTCACTTACAAAATAAACTGAGTTGCAAAATAACATTATATTTTATTAATCCCTGGCTTGGCCACTTGTGGCCATCCTCTAATTTATACTGAGGCCAAATAACTTTGCATAAAAATTTTATGCTTTTTATTTGTCATGGTCTCATGCCAAAATTGTTTTTAATGTTTAAGAATGCTATTTAAAGGTTCATCTTTTTAAATTTTCTTAGATTTCTTACTATGTAATTTCCCATTTTTTAAAAAGATACTTTTTAGGTTACTTGAGATAAAACAGGACAAGATAAAACACAAAACAAAAACTTAACCATATGTCAAACAAAAACAAGACCAAGACTTAAAGCCAAGTCCTAGTTGACCAAATCCCAATGGCTTGAGCACCCAAATAATCAAATCCTAGGCATCTAAATCAATGACTTCCCTTAATGCCAGGGCCTGCTCCTTCCAAACCAAGTCTCAATGGCTACTCCTTTATGCCTGAGGCTGCAGCCTCCCAAAACAGCTTTGGCATAATTTATGTGCCACTGGGTGCCCAAACTCTGCTTACAGCTCTGGCAGGAGTTTATGTGTCACTGAAGAAGAAACAAATGGCCCTCAAAGAAAAAGAAGACAAGACCAAGAACAAAAGAAACAATATCAAGGCTTCTACAAACACACAAGACATCCACACTCACTCACCAAACATGTTTTCCTCCACAACCAGCAGTCCTTTAGTTCCTGGATGCATGGGGCAAGAAACTCTGTTGTCTAGCTCTAAGAGAAAAGTCTCCCTGTTGGCTATAGTACTAAGATTCATGAATGTTCTACCTTGGGGTTTTAGGAATCCACCAAGAAGCACATCATTCATACATTGTGTCCCACATTGGGCACAAAAACTGTAGAATGAGTATTAGGTCTAGGCACTTCCCCCACTTCCCTCTTTTGTAAAGCCAGGCTGTTTTACTGTCCCCTCCTTTCCCCTATTTCACACTGGCTTCCTTTGTGCCCACCACTGACTCCTCCCCACCCCCTTTTCACATCATGTGTTCTGATCCTGCCTCACTACTGCTCCCCCTACCCCACTTCTCCTGCTTGAATCTACAAACCATGCATTGCCAACCTACAAGATAAATTACATATAATCCCCTATTGGTTTTCACATACCTTACATTTCCAAGAACCTGTGCAACCCCCTGATTGGCAGAAAGCCATATAAAAAGAAATCCTACCACCAACTGTGCAGTTTTCCCTCCATGCAGGCCCTTTCTACTGGATGTGGCTGCCCTGAGGCTTCTCTTGTTAAACTTTACTGTTCCCTGCCATTTGGCTTCATTGCCCACCTTTTGAACCAAACTACCTTACAAGGGTCACATCCCAAATCTGAGTTCATCACACAGTGCAGCCAATAGTAGTCACACTGAACTAGGCTGAAGAGGAAAAGAGGGTTCATTTATGTAAGTGGGAGGACAGGGAAGGATTTCCCAAGTCAGTCTCCTTGAAGTGATTGTTCAATTGGTTTTTATAACCACTGGAAACAGAGTTAAACATCTTAGTTAAAATGTAACAAGACAATTTCAGTAATTTATCATACTTCCCTCAGGATTTATGCTGAGAAATATGCCTCCCAGTCTAGGGAGACAAATGAGGAGCTTATTTTTATGTGGGAGTTTTGAATCAATCTTCCCAAGGCGATTCTTCAATTGGCTAAACCCATTGGAGATGAAGAGAGTTAATCATCTTAGTTAACCACCACTAGAGAATTTCAGTAGTTTATTCTACTTTTTTTAGGACTTACACTGGGAAAGGTGCCTCCCAGTCCAGGGAGATAGATCACAGGCTTATTTATATCTGGGAGGTTTAAGACAATATCTTAAAGGTTGTTTAGGTTTTGCATAATGCTGCAGGCCTTACATTTACATCCTGCTCCTTTGTGAGAATAAAAGTTTTCACCCCTTGCCCACTTTCCCTTTTAAGTTTACATTTAAAACCTGCTTTGTGGTGACATTTTAGGGTTAATTTAAAATTTTCTGCTGGCTTACAGTTTTAAGGTTATATTAAAAAGTTTACTTTTACAGAATGTTTCCAGGCTTGGTTTAATACTGCACTCACTTTCTGTCTCAGAATTCCTCTAATTTTATCTTTGAACTTGTGTTTTGTAAATGAAATGAAATGTGATAATGGAGGATGCATGTAAGCAGAAGAGTTATATGCAATACACTCTCCTCCTTGTCACCCCATAATATATAGGATTCATATACAGTATCCATGATGCTTCATGAGTATAGAATTCTGGTAGACCTAAGAGGTCAGTAAGACTCAAAGCAAGTACAAGGTAGGTGTTGACATCTACAACTGAATAACTGGTATCACTGGCAGCCTAGGAGGTCAAGATTTCCATCTGAACCAGAACTTGCTTCAGATACAGAAAGAAGATTATGACATTGTAAGGAACACAAATGACCAAGGAATGCTATCATACCCTTTCTTACTAGTTACTTCCCAACATTAGACAATGACTTATGCTGAAAATGTTCACATAGAAGGAAAGGGAAGGATAGGGCAACTCATAGATCCTTTCCGTTGTGGTCCTCCCTTATTCACCACTGAGCCAAAGGTATATTGTTTATAGAATGTGCACCATGTATCAAGAAGTACAGTTAAATTTTTTGCAGTATTTCCACCATTCTGGTAAGAACAAAATGCATATGCATGTATTAGTGATCAAAACTGAATTATGTAATTTTACTGAGTTCTCACACAAATTTAATACTCTTATATTTGCATTTAAAACTAGCATTGCCCAGTGTAAGGATGAATAGTAAAATCTATGATAATTTGTTTTTAAAATTTTCTTTATTTAAAAAGTAATTACATAGAAAATAAAAAGTTGTAAGAGAGACTGCAGAATTAATGAAATAGTTATATTCTAGTATATTTAATGACATTTTCTTCTGCTTTTTTACATGGTGCCTCACATTTTTATTTTGCACTGCATTCTGCCAATTGTGTAGCCAGCCCTGCCTCCCTACCATTTTTATTGGTTCAAAGTGGGCATATGATTTATTCCAGGCCAATGAGACTGAGACCATGATTGCTTTATATCTGGAGCAAGGAAACATAAAAGCCCTGCCTCCACTGTTAGCTGAAAGTATATATATCAGAAGCTGCTGGTGATCATTTTCTGCCTGAGTATAAAAATACTCAGAGGCCAGCTAAGCCCAGAGAAGGAAAAGTTTCCTAATATCATCTGATAACCTGATACCAGCCAGGTCTAACCATAATATGCTCCCTTTTTGTTCAAAATGGTTGGATCAAGTTTCTATTATTTGCAGCCAAAACATTCCTGCTATTATAATCCCCTTGCCCAAGGGTCTTTACTGTGTATCTGTTCTCTTTGCTTATGTAATAAAGATGTTCCTGAGGAGTTGGGCATTCATATCAGACTCTTTCCTTCCAGTATGCAAATTGCATACCCAATATATTCTCATCATCGCTGTCTTCTTTTGGCTATACCTTCTTATCTGTGCCTTACTTTCACTACTTCCTTCTCCACTTAGAGACCCTGCATCCACATTGATACAGACCCTATATCCACATCCTGTGCTTCAGTGACCAGTTGGAATTTTCTTTCTCTAGAAAGGCATTCTTGTTTATTCTCAAAACTATATTCTTCCTCTCCATTGCTTTAAAATTTATTGCAAATTAACATTTACTGCTATAATAATTATCCATCTCTCTCACTAAAGTAGATATGCTTTAAACATATCTATTTTCAAATTCTTTACAGCACCTAGCACAGGGTGTAGTATATACTTTCTGCTCAATAAATATTAGTTGAATTGAATTAAAATTGAAGTCTGAAGAACAACAGAGAGGAGAACTCAAATTACTCAAGGAGGCAGGAAGAAGAATAAGAAAACTTAATGAACTGTGTTGGACCTCTGAAGAAGGCTATTTGTGTCATTCTTAATTTAATGTTTCTTTTGGCTGTGGCAATACACAATAAATGACAATAAAGTGTCTTGCTATACATTTCCACTAATAAGCCTAGTGTGAAATGGATTGAAGCTATTTTACATCCTACCCACTCACTCCATCTTGCCTAAATTTTACTCACAGTTTCCCCCAATGAATGGTGCAAACAGACAAACTTTATCAACCTCTACTCTGAGTTGTTCTAGTCACAATAATCCATTTCTTAGGCAAAAACTAGCAGTTGAATAAAGAAAGTCTCATATTGTATTCTAAAGGGTTTTGTGTTTAACATAATCATAAATTTAATGACAGGAATGTCATTCCATTTAATTTTCTTCTATCTTTCCCTCTCTTTACTTCTGGAACATAGAAATCATCCAATAAATCCTAGTCAAAGTTTTGTCCTTGGGCAAAGAAATGTAGAAAGCTGCAGGCTTATAAGAGACCTGTGTGGTCTCTGGGGGTGGGTTGAGGGATATGGCTGGGGAACTGATGACATCTGCTATGGGACCTGAAATGTGGACATGACATACTGCTTCCATACAAATATTTATTGTGCATCTTCTATGTGCTAGGCAAGGTGCTAGATAACAAAGATGCAACTATAATGGAGGTATCAGACTACTGGAAAGATATATATATATAAACTAAAAATTTAAACACATACACATATATAGCATTTTTTATGAAGTTCAGGGTGCAATACATCTATATAATTATGACTTGAGATTAAGGAAGGCTTCATGGTGGAAGCGAGTTTTGAGATGAAACCTGAAAGATGAAAGTGTACTAGTAGACACTTCAAAGATTTTTTAAAAAAATAGAAATATAGCTGGAGACAGAGATAAAAAGAGAAGAGTGGCAGGAAGTAAGGCTAGAAAACCAAGCAGGGGCCAGATCATTCAGGGCCTCATAAGCTATGCTTAAAATTGTAGTCTTTATCATAAGAGCAATGAAAAGGTATGGGAGGGTGTTAATAAGGGATAATGTGGCAAGAAAAACAATTTATATTTTGGAAAAAGTACTCTGCCTAACTTGTAGGATTGGCTTGGAGAAGTACTTGAGTAGCTGTGGACAGTTCCCTTGAGAGTCCATAAATGGTGCAGTGGAGTAATATTGGCAGCTTATACTAGGCAGTCATAGAGTTAAGAAGTATATGAACTGAAGTATAATTGATAGGACTTGGTGATGATTAGATATGGGAGGAGTGTTTCTTTCAGCTTCTACTTCTGAAGTTTGCTTGCTGGAGCCCCATAATGCACCTTGACCATAAACATTCCACTCCCCCTACCACCACCACCTCCACCACCACACATATATTTGATTTAGGTAAGGGAAACTTATTTCAGTTTGGACATGCCTTTAAGTAATCCAAGTAGAGATGTTGAATAAGCATTTGTGAGTTTAGCAGCTCATAGGAGAAGCTGACCAGGATATGTAAATCTGGCATATTCACATTTAATTGATAACTATAGCCCTAGCCATACTCATGATTGCCTGGGAAGAGAAGACATTTGAGAAGACATCTTTGAAGAACTTGATTGCCCACAACTTAAATATAACTGCAAATCAATTTCTCCTTTGAATGTTTATGTAAATATTTTTGAGTTATCTTTCTATATAACTCAGGATTACAGTTGTTTTGGAGCTCTGTCTTTTGTTTTCCTTTTCACATTGGTTTGATTTCTCAGTCTCTTAGAGATAAGTTTGTTTTTCTCTCTGACAGAATTTCCACCCAAACACACAACACACACACAAGCGAGTCTCACATATTTTAAGTGTCTGTGATAAAGATTAACACAGCTTGAATTATTTCAATTAAAAAAATCCATTTGACATGCTCACAATTAGCTCCCTACAACCCCTCAATTTTTAAAATGTGCAGTTAATTACCTAGTGAGCCATAATGGCAAATAACATTAAATGAAAATGAAGGCACAGAGTTGTCAATAGAAAAAAATCCATAAACATAACAACGGCTTACTTAAAGTAAATAAAGTGAAAAGTGAAGAAAGAAAAGCCTCTTTTAAAATGCATATAAAACAAAACAAATCAAAAGAGAACATACATATCAAATGAATAGTCTGTATCTTACCCCATTATAGTACAGGGGAGAAATATAAATGATGCTAAGTGATTTCTCCCACAAATCAAAAGAGAACATACATATCAAATGAATAGTCTGTATCTTACCCCATTATAGTACAGGGGAGAAATATAAATGATGCTAAGTGATTTCTCCCAAAGTCACAGAGAGTCAATAAAGAACAGAGCCAGGATTTTGATCAGGCTGGATCTTGAAGAAACCAGTCCTCTCTTCATGACTCCCCATCTCTTTTTTTTTCTTTTTTTGTAACCTCCCTGTGAGTTCATCCATTAAAATGGGTATCTGTCCTATTACATAGATTACCTGAAGGGTCATTATTCTAAATATGCAAGAGTCATGAAATAGCAGGCTTATATTTGGATTTTCCTGTTATTGCCACCTGCTTATAAGTTAATTTAAAAAGGAAATAATGAGAAAGTAAGTTCACAGGGTATATCCATGTATGAGTCTGTTCATTAGGCGATATCAGCCTTTTAGTTATTCAGGATTCTTTGACTCAACCCAGGTGTGAGTAACATGTAGATGGCTCTTATAGGGCTAAATACATGCAAATTGAGGGAGCAGAATCACTTAATTCTATATTTTGGAAATACTCTTGGACATGAATTAGCAAAATAAGGTTTTATAAATCTGGTAGATAAGTAAAATGAGCCTTAAAAGTGGAACAAAAACTCAGCAGGAAATGTTTTCTGCAAGTTAACATACACTTGATTAGATTCTGTTTACTATATTTTTCTCAAACATTGAATAAGATGGAGAGGTGCCCCCAAAAGGAGAGCCATAGCCCCTACCTTTTCTTTGAATTCCAGACTTATCCACTCCTTACTGACTTCTTCAAATCTTTATTCCACAGAAATCTCCAAAACTCAATTCTGGATTGCTATCTTTTCTCTTCAAATCTATCCCTCCCTTAACTTTCCTAAAACATTAAATTCCCTTCCACCCAGCCAGTTACTTAAGTCAGAACATGAGCATCACCCTTGAATCTTCTGCTCCTTCATATCCCATGTAAAAATGATCAGCAATTCCTTTATCCAAACTATGTATGGAATCTATGCATTAATCTCTAATTCTTCTATCACTACCATTGTCAAAGCCACCATCAGCTATCATCTACATAACTGTGTTAGCCCTTAGTCAAATCTCCTTTCTTCTAAACTTACCTCCTACCCATATCTATAGTAGTCATTATGGTATTAGAAAAAACATAAACTGATCATGTCCTTTCACTGCTCAAAACTCTTTATTGGCTTCCAAATGAGTTTCAAATAAAATCCAAACCCCTTTTCATGGCAAAAATGTAAGAATATGGAAGACTGTCCTCTACCTAACATTTCCACCTACCACCCCACCAATCCCCACTCTACTCACTAGAATCTAGCCATAGGCCCCAGTCAGATGGTGGGCAAACATACCAAGATCTTTCCCATTTGGGAAATACTCCACACACTGCCCCTTTTGCCTGAATTTGTTTCTCCCTGCATGTCCCTGATTGTCCCTATTGATGTTTCTGGTCTCAACACAAATACTGTCTTCTCCAAGAGTGTGTCCAGGGTCATTCAGTCTGAAGAAGAATGTCTCCTCCAAACACCCTTATTCTCCAACCAGCATAATGACTTGGCTTTCTTCATAGCTTTATGGCAACAAGTAATTATATGTCAATTGCTTTGTTTATTTGCTTATACCTTGTTTTCTCTGCAGGACTGTGGGCTCTGGGAGAGCTGAGATTTGTTTTATTTAATAAATTATACCCAGTGTCTGGGACACAGGAAGCAATTGATAATTTTTTGTAGACTGAATGAGTGACTTAGTTAAATGATAAATACCTCATCTTGGAGAATCATGACATGTGTTTTCATGTATCATCTGGCTAATAATCTACTGAACTCAGGACCTAATATGAATAAAGAAATGAAAAGCAAGCCACAAACAGGCAATTACTGCAGCAAAGGGATAAGTTTTCTCTCTCATTTGAAATATGCTGGCCACAAAGTATTACATTGGAGCCTTGAATTATGCAGTCCTTCTTAGATCATGAGATATAATTTTTAACCCTTTTCCCAATTTAAAATGAGTGTTTTGGTAATTATTAATGGATATATCATATTGATTTGAGAAGAAGTCAAAATTTAAGACTTTCATTACCAGGAAGTCAATTATTTTGGATGTTACAAGAAGCCTAAAGTTCAAACATTTCTAGCCTTTCTCAATCAGAATTTCCCTGAAAAATTTATAAGAAACAGTTGTTCTAAGAAGTGATATTGTGTTATGAAAAACACATATGCAAGGACTTCTAGGGAAGATGGTGGAGTAGGGAGATCCAGAATTCAGTCTTTCCAGAGAAATAATTATTAAACATGCAGGAAGTATCTAGAACAACTATTTTGAAACCCCAGAGACCAGAACACAGAACAACATCCAAAGAAGAATGGGAGGAAGAGACTGATAAATTATGGTAAAGAACTGGGAATTCCTTTGAGGAGTGCTACTGGCATCCATCCCACCTCATGGTGAACCAGCATTGACTGTGGAATTCTGGAAAGAACATATTCAAAACTAAGGAGAAAGCAATGGTTTAGCTTCAGCTGTAATGCAGAAACTGTGCAGTGTGCTAGATCATTTGCTTTTTCATTCCCATATTAAAATGCTTGTGAACATTTCAAAGCAATGCTTTCCAAAAATGTAAAAATAAAATAAAGCCCAAATAAAAATATCTGTAGGCCAGATAGAGTACACAGGTTACCATTTGCAATCTAAGTTAAATCACATTATATAGTTATTATTCTATTCTGGTTTTCTGATTTTATACTTGATGTCTCATCTTAATATTGTTGCATTTATAAGTATCTTTGATTTGCTTTTCTCTGGGGTCTTCTGTGCATACTCCAATTCAAAAGTCTTTTAATCAGAAGGTATAACCTTAAAAAAGTCAAAATTTCCTTTGTGCGTAACATTAAAAATATGGTCAGATAATGGTACTTGAGTGGATGGTGTCCTCAAAGATGAGTTTTATGCTACTGGAGATATTCATTTACTGTCACTCATTCTATAATGCCCCATTCTACTCAAATGGAAATTTCTAAAATAACTTTAAAAGACCACTTCTGTGGTTAAAAAAAAAAACAGAATTTTTTATAGGGAAAGTAACATTGCTCCTAGAAACAGTAAATTTATGCTCATAAGACCTAGGCATTTATTGGTTATAAAATAGAGGAAGGAAAATTATAGCATAGAAAAGAGCCTAGGGGTTGAAGTCAGATATGTCTTGTTCTAATCCCAAGGCAACTCTTACTGCCTGGTTGATTTTTCAGCAAGACATCCTACTGGAGTCTTGGTATCTTAGTATCCTATATTAAACTGGAGAAAATAATAGTATCTCCTTCAAAGAAATAAAATTACAGTAATAGAGAAGAGACCAGTGGTTGTCAGAGGTTAAGGTTAGAGTGAGAGTATGACTATTGGCAGGTAACAAGGAGACATTTTTTGTGATAATGGAACAGTTGTGTATCTTGATTGTGGTGATGGTTACAAGAATAGATGCATTTAATAAAATTTCATAGAATTACATTTGCCAAAAAAAGTTCATGTAAAAATAGGTATCACCTGAATAATGTCTAAATTAGATTTATTAGTATTTTATCAATGTCAGTTTCCTGGTTTTGATAATATACTATGATTATATAAGATATTATCATAGGAGGAGCTGGGCAAAGGCTACACAGGAACTCTAGTATTTTACAACTTATCATTAGTCTTTAACTAATTCAAAATAAAAGGCAAAAATGAAAATGACAAGAAATTGTTGCTGAGAGGATTTTTTATAAGGGTGGAAAGAATTTAGCACAATATCCAAAATATTTTAAATGTTCTCTAAGTAGTAGATACTTTTATTATCTAAGGCTTGGAGCATAAGAATTATGAAAATGAATATATCATTGAGAAAAGAGCTGATGTTCATCAATTATACAAGAAGATAATTCAAATTGAATTTTTAATATTAAGAGAAATAAAAGGATAAAAGATGAAGAAAGAGTACTATTAAGAACTCATTAGCATCAAATCCATTTCTCATTGTCCACCTACCATCATTTCAGTCACTCAAAATGATACCCAAGTATCATTACAGCACTACTTAAATATTTGTTTTTCTTTAAGAAGTTGCAAAGCCTACTGTAAATAGCACATTAAACTTTTCCAACTTATACACTTTGCAACTAATGATGCTTTGAATACTTACAGCTTATTAATAGCTATAATACATTATAAATACTATATTGCCTAATTACCCATTTTAATTCATAACAGAGCTTATTAAGTAGGCACAAAATAAACTGTGAAAAATCTTTACAGACAAGTTAAACCAAGTTTCTATTGAGTATAAATTTTCCCTCCTTTTGAAGTAAATTCACAAAACAGAATTATCAAGTGGTAATGTATATGAGTGTTTACTTTCTGCTTGCCTGATACTCAATTATTTTAAAAATTGTAAAAAGTTTGATGCTCTAATTTTAATAGAGAATTAAGAAAAACATTTTCTAATCACCAGCTAATAAACATTTGTAATATTTGTCTACATCAATCTATGAACATACAAATAGTCTGATTCAAGGTAAAATGAAAAGAACACATGACTTGGGTAAGAAAACATGGACTTTGTAACTGATACATTTTTACAACTTATTTTATTGAGCTTACAGTATGTGCCAGCCACTCTTCAAAGGACTATAGATACAGCAAGAAGCAAGAAAATTCTCTACACTTATGAAGTTAACAATCTAGTGGGGAAGAAAGATAAATAAACAAAGAGTAGAGCATCCAATGTTATAAAAATATAGCATTCCATGTTATAAAAAAAACTAAAGTGGATCAATATAGAAAGAACATTGATGGGGTGTGGCCAGGGAGGGCCACTCAAGAAGGAAGCCTTGTATGGAATGTTGAATATTGAGGAAGTGATCCACTTAAATATCTAACAGAAGAGTATTCCAAAAGGAGTGAGCAACATGCATGAATGTCCTGAGGGACAAACTTGGCAGGTCTAAGGAACAAGAGAAAGCCTCTGTGCCTGACTAGGTGAGGTTGTAGAACATAAAGAAGGCAAAATAGGCAGGGGACAGTATTGGAGGGTCTTTTAGTCCATAATAAGAAGTGTAAGCATTACTGATTGTGATGAGAAGACTCAAGAAGGTTTGAGTAAGTGTGGGTGTCGTCATCACAAACACATACACTGACTACAAGAAATAGATCTCAGCAAACCAAATACAAGTAAAGAGACTGAATCAGTTATTAAAAACTCATAACAAAGAAAAAGCCAAAACCAGATGGCTTCACAGATGAATTCTACCAATATTCCATGAAGAATTAATATCAATCCTTCTCAAATTCTAGAAAATTGAACAGGAAGTAACACTATCTAATTCATTCTAGAAGGCCAACCTCACCCTAATACCAAAAGCCAGATAAATACGCTATAACAAAGGAAAAGTACAGACCAATATATCTCATGAATAGAGACACAAAGGGCCCCAATGAAATACTAGCAAACCAAATCCAACAGCATATTACAAGAATTATACACCATGACCAAATAGGATTTATCCCTGGTATTCAAGGTTGATTCAACCTAAGAAAATCAATAATGAAATACATTACAACAATGAAGGAAAAGCATTAGAAGGATGAAGGAAAAATACCCATTACCATCTCAATCAATGCAGAAAAGGCATTTGACAGAATAAAGCACCACTTATTGATAAAAACTTTGAAATATAGGAATAGAAGGAAACTTCCTCAGCACAATAAAGTTCACATATGAGAAACCCATAGCAAACATCATACTCAATAGTGAAAGACTGAAAGACTTCCCTCTAAGATTGGAAACAAGACAACAATAACCACTGCCACCACTTATTCAATATTGTACTGTGTGCAGATTTGGATATATTATGTCCCCCCAAAAGCCATGCTTTAATCCAGTCTTGTGGGATATTTGAATTAGGTTGTTTCCACGGAGATGTGGCTCACCAAACTGTAGGAGACATTTTTGATTAGATTGTTTCCATGGAAGTGTGGCTCCACCCATTCAGGGTGGGTCTTGATAAGTTTACTGGAGTTCTTTAAAACAGTCAACAGAGGTTCGGACCCTTGCTGATGCTTAGAGATGCTTGGAGATGCAGACAGAAATCTTTGGAGATGCTTAGCCAAGAGATAATAGCCCAGAAGTTGTTCCATGGAAGGTAAGAGAGACAAGCACAGAAATATTTTGAAGAACACTATTTTGAAACACAACCTGGGAGCAGAGAAAGAGCAGATGCTGGCCACATGTCTTCCCAGCTGACAGAGGTGTTATGGACACCATTGACTGTTTCTTTGATGAAGGTATCCCCTTATTGATTCCTTATTTGGAAACTTTTATGGACAGAACTGTTAACTTGTAACCAAATAAATCCCCTTTATAAAAGCCAATCTATTTCTGGTATTTTGCAAACTGGAACATACTGGAAGTTCTTGTCAGAGCAATTAGGCAAGAAAAAGAAATAAATGACATTCTAGTAGAAAAGGAAGAAGTAAAATCTTCCTATTTGCATGTGAAATGATCCTATGTAGAGAAAGTTAAAAAAAAATCTACAATACTATAGCTAAAAAAACAAATTCAGCAAAATGGTAGGGTACAAGATCAACCTGTAAACAGCAGTAGTGTTTCTATACACTAGTAATGAGCAATCTGAGGAGGAAATCAAGATGAAAATCCCTTTTACAATAGTAAGGAAAAGAATCAAATATCTAGTAATAAATTTAACCAAAGATGTAAAGAACATACACAGAAAACTACAAAAACTTGCTAAAATAAAAAAAAATCTAAATTAATGGAAAGACATTCCGTGTTCAAGGATTGGAAGACTTAATATTCTTAAGATGTCAATTCCACCCAAAATGATTTAAAGATTCAAGGCATTCCCAATCAAAACTCCAACAGCCTACTTTGCAGAAGTGGAAAAGCCAATTATCAATTTATTTGAAAGCTAAAGGACCTGAATAGTCAAAAATATCTTGAGAAAGAAGAACAAAGTTGGAGGACTCACACTTCCTAACTTTAAAGCTTATTACAAATCTATAGTGATCACAACAGCATGGTACTGGTACAAGGGTAGATATTTAGACCAGTGGAATTGAATTGAGAGCTGAGATATAGACTAGTTGATTTTTTACAAAGTTGCCAACTCCATTCAATTGGGAAAGAATAATCTCTCTAATGAGAGGTGCTGGAAGAACAGGATATCCATATGCAAAAAATGAAGGAGGACACCCATTTCACTCTCCTATACAAAAATTAACTCAAAATAGATCACAGACCTTAATAGAAGAACAAGTACTAGAAAACTCATAGAAGAAAATGTAGGGAAATATCTTCAGTGTTAGGCAATGGTATCTTAGATTTACACTCAAAACACAAGTAACAAATGAAAAAAATAGATAAATGGGAACTCTTCAAAATTAAAAACTTTTATGCATCAAAATAATTTATTGTGAAAGTAAAAAGACAACTTATCCCATTAGAGAAAATATTGGAAAGCACATATCTGAAAAGGGTTTAAAACCCACAATATATGAAGAAATCCTACAAGTCAACAATTAAAAGACAAACCACCCAATTAAAAATGGAAAAAAAGACATAAATAGACATTTCTCCAATGAGGATATACAATGGCTTAAAAGCATATGAAAAGATGCTCAGCATCATTATCTGTAAGACAAGTGCAAATCAAAACCATGAAATATCATCTCAAACCCACTAGATTGGCAACTTTTTAAAAAATAATTCCAAATGTTGGAGAGGATGTGGAGAAATAGGAAATCATTCATTGCTTTGGGAATATAAAATGATGCACCTGCATTGAAAGACAGTTTGGCAGTTCTTCAGAAAGCTAAGTATACAACTACCATATGACCTGGCAATCCCTCTCCAAATAATAGAAAACAGGGCCTCAAATGGATATTTGCAAACCGATGTCCATAGTCACATTATTCACTACTGCCAAAAGATGGAAGCAACCCATATTTCCATCAACTGAAGAATGGCTGAACAAATGTGGTATATGCATAAAATGGAATATTATTCAGTCATAAAAAGGAATGAAGTCCTGATACATCCAAAACCATGGATGAACCTTGAAGAATTATATTAAGTGAAATAAGCCAGACCAAAAGTACAAATATTATATGACATCAGTGATATGAAACAAGTAAAATAAGCAAATCTATATAGTTAGAATCTTGTATATAAGTTTCCATTGCCTGGGTTGGAAGTAGGAAATGGGGAGTTAATGTTTAATTTGTACAGAATTTCTATTAGGTTTTTTAAAAAGTTTTGGAAAATGATGGTGGTGACAGTAGCACAATATTGTGAATGTAAGTAACAGCACTGAATTACATACTTGAATGTGATTAAAAGGAGAAATTTTAGGTAGTATATATGTTACTACCATTAATTTTGTAAATAAAAATTAAAAGATAAAATATAAGATTATACAACACAATGAATCCTATTGAAAACAGTTAATAGTACAATTATAAAAATATTTTATGAATTATAACAAGTGTACCACAATAATGCAAGATGTTAATTGGGTAATTATAGGAAAAATATACACCCTAATATAAACTATGAACTATGGATAATAGTACACTTTTTTAATATTCTTTCACTAATTGAAACAAAGCTACCATAGTAATGCAAGCTATTTACAATGAGGGGTAATATATGCAAATGTACAACTTATTTATTTGTTTTAAATAGAAAGAAAGATGCAGTATTTTAGTTGACCTGGCCATTGCCCAGCTTCCTACTTCTTGAATGGAAATGCAATACATGGATATTTGGTATTGTTGCTATTAGTTAACAAGTTTCAGGATGGAAATCAATGTGTCAACACTGGCAGAGCAAAAAGCTGGAAAGTGCTGGATTTTAGGTGTCATCACCAAGACACTGAACAAATCTTGAAATACATGCCTAGAATCTTCTTAATATATGAGATAATTAAATATCCTCATCATTTAAGCAACTATTCTTCCCTTTTTCTTATTACTTGCTGTTGAACACACTATATTTAATTAACTAGGATATTTAATCAATGACTCCACAAGTAGATATTCATCAACCCCCTCCCCCACTAATTTGAATGAGTGGTTTTATTTTTGGTCTTAATTGAAGCCTTAACTCCAGGATAAGTTACATGGCATGGTGGTTATTAAAGTGTGTCTCACAGTCTTCAACTTCAGAGATTAATTAGCCAAGTACCCCAGTTTCTGCAATCTGAAACCCATGTCTGCATTTGTGCCAATTTCAATGACTAAGCATGTCAGGATTCTAAGGCAGGCCTATCCCTGTAGAGCATAGATTCCTCTAATGGCTGTCTTTGATGTGAGGACTTCAGATGGCTTTACCTCGCCTTCCTTATGTTGCACAGCATTGTAAAGGTGCTTTGACCTAACCTTCCTTCCCTCTCACTTTCACTCAGGATTGGATGTATCTTGCAATCCAATGGTTCCACAGACTTTCACAGCTCTTCCTCCATTTTTCTCATGGGTGCTTTTCCTAGTGAAATCCTTGTGTTTAATCCTATCCTGGCATCTGCTTCTCAGAAGATTCAGACTAACATACATGGCATAATTGCCTCATACTAATTCATTACCTGAAACTTTCCCACTGAGCTCATATTTGATCTCAGAATCCTTCTCAACCAATAAGTAGTAGATTTAATGCTGGGTGAAACCTATTTAGCAACTCTGCCTTAACTCAAAGAACTCTTTATTATCAATACTCAAAGAGTTGTGAAAAACTAGAGGGAATAAATGAAACAATAATTCTCAGACATCCCTTGTTCAGTTCTCCAGTACACTTCCAAATAGCAACTGGCTTGGCATAATTGGTTAGGAAATCAAAATGACTGTGAAGTTTTTATTCAACAAGGTGTTTTGTTTTGTTTTGTTTTGTTTTGTTTTGTTTTGGGTACTGTGTCAGTTTGGATATATTACGTTCCCACAAAGCCAAGTTTTATTCCAATCTTTTGTGATATTTGGATTAGGTTGTTTCCATGGGGATGTGACTCATGAAACTGTAGATGATAACTCTGAATTATTTCCATGGAGGTGTGCCCCCATCCATTCCATGTGTGTCTTGATTAGTTTACTGGAGTCCTTAAAAAGAGCCACACAGGCCTAGATGCTTGCTGACACTGACATTTAGAGATGTCTGGAGATGCAGAAAGAAGGGCATTTGGAGATGCTTAGCTAAGAGATGTTAGTCCAGAGTTTGCTCCAGAGAAACTGAGAGACAAGCCTAGAAATATTTTTGAAAATGCCATTTTGAAATGCAACCTGAGAGCAAAGGAACAGCAGACACCAGCCATGGGACTTTCCAGTTGACAGAGTTGTTATGGACACCATCACCCTTTCTTCAGTAATGGTAGCTTTTTGTTGATATCTTTGTTTGGACACTTTTATGGACTTAGAGTTGAAAATTTGTATCTTAATAAATACCCTTTATAAAAGCCAATTCATTTCTGGTATTTTGCATAATGGCAGCATTAGCAAACCAAAACAATATCCCACTTCCTCTTCCAAACAGCAACCTGACTTGTTAAGAGATTAGCTAATTGGATAAAATCTGGTGAGATTAACCAAGAAAGCTGCCTTCTCTTAGGGCAAACACATGCTCCCTACCTGAAAACTGAATTTTGAGAAAGGGCAAAATATACTGAAAATGGTTGGAATTATGGTCTTTCCCACTAGTGGATTCATGCCTATATTGTTTCACCCTCTAAAATCCTTTAATCTTTTCCCATTTTGAAGACTTGTGCTAAGGAATTATGTGAACCTCTGATGATTTTCAGCAAATACTATTTTGCCTAAATTGGCCAAGTTAGTTTCTGTGGTTTGCAACCAAAGCCCCCAAGAAACAGGATTTCATCCATTATATATCTTTGTTCTGAAAATTAGGAAATGAAACTACATTTTCCATTGAGAGTGAAGTACACAAAATAGAGTAGGAAAAAAGGCAGAGGGCTTGGAAGCCAGAGAAGTGGCTTTTAGTTTTAGTCCAGTCACTCTGTGTTTGAGCTCTGAGGCTCAAATGACAGGGCTGAACATGATAGTCTGTGAGGTGCATTCCAAATCTGATATCCCAAAATTCTTTGAAAATATTGACCAGTTAATTACATGCATCTAGAGAAAAGGAAAATAAAGAGATCATTCCTTTAATTCCAAATTTGCATTACCTGGAAAGGATAAAATAAAAGATGCCAAAGTTATCCGGACTTTAGGAAAAGTGAAATCATTGACAAAATTTCAAACATTGAGGTTTGATTAGATGGGACTTAAAAGCATCCAGAATTTATTTGCTTTTCAAAGAAGCTATTAGCACTGTCCTACACAATTACTAATATATAATGGTTGGCAGGTACAAAGCAAAATACAAGAACTATATTTAGTAGACAAAAGGTTATTTTAGACACCAGAGGATACCTTAGAATAGTTAACCTGAGAATGTAGAAATATAATGAAATGAGCATTGTAGAATAACTTAATTCTTCTACCAATCTGAAAGCAGCAATCCAGAGCAATGAAATAAAATCAGCAAATCACAGCACATGGGGCAACTGAAGCTGTAGACTCCACAAAAGGGGGAAAAATGGAATATGTCACAGGGGATTAGGTGTTTGAGTAGAAAGATCTTATAACAACTTCTACTTGTACCAGATCTCAAAGATGTTTTTAAATGAGTAGAAAGGTATTGAAATTCTTGCATTCAACATTGGCTCATTTCTTTGGAATGAATAGAGTAAGAAACAGGAGCAATTTATTGTTACAAAATGCCAAGAATAAATTTAAATATGAGTTGTTTTCTTATTTTGAAAATCATACCTGCACATTTTAGAAAATTTGCAAGAGAATGAAAGATATACTTAAGAAAATTAAGAGAACAGATATTGTCATTATTCATTTAGACACAACTCTACTTCTTGTTTTTCCTTGGAACAAGATCTCATGTATTCAGTTGGGGGAATTAATTATTCCTTTCACCAAAACTAGCCATATACCTTGACAAGGTGTGTTCAAAGTGGTGGGTGTATTGCCTTTTCTGTCATCTCTGTCTCTGACAATAAATACAATTGTGTATCGATTAGTTAAAGAACCTAGGAGTTAACTTTGTTCAGGCTGCTAGGTTAGGCTATAGGGAAGTCATCTGCTTCTACTGGTGAAATTAACTTTCTTTGAGCCTAGCATCACTTCTTGGACAAGGGCTGTGGCATGAGTTACATTTACAGGTTTCCCTCTAAAGGGAAGAATCAAGGTACAATTCTGATTAGGTTCAGCTGCTAATGCCAGCATTATTAAGTAATTGTTCAGAGGAAATAATGGATATTCAAGCACAAATACTGTCTATCTGTAGCACCTCCTACACTTAAGTCCCAGGCTCCCAGGGAGGTTAAGAATTTTAGCATTTACCTAGACTTTTCCCCCTGATATCTGCATGGCACATGAAAAGGAATTGGAAACAATTCTGGGGCACTTCAGCTCCAGAAGCATGGCAGGTCATCTTAGTATGGGCAACAGGGCAAAAGATCACATGACCTGGCATGAAAGTCTCTCTGTCAGGGTACTAAAGAGGATCCCCATGGGTTTTGTGGCATTAGCCAATGACTTTTCACATAAGAGCAGGTGCTATACCCTAGACAATTATACTTTCACATATTTCAAGTGCACTACCCACCAATCCAATACTTGAAACATTTAAATTCTTCTATGACATGCAGATACACCTTAACTGAAGTATCCTCCTTAAAAGTTCCTACTTACAGTGAGTTTACACCTACAGGGATAGATTACAATTAAGATTAAGATTTTTCTGAGTACATACAGCTTCAAGCCACCATAGATGTATGACAATAAGTATACATGGGTTAAATGTATACCAGCTGTTAAAAGAGATCTGTATTGGGTAAGAAATAAACACTAGCAAGGATTTCATTATAACATGGTAATAGCAAAAAATACAATCCAGGTAGCCATCAGTAAAGGAATTAGGTAAAGAAATGAAGTTTGCCTATGAAGTGGAATATACTATTTACCTTTGTAAATTAAGTGAAAAACCTAATTCATGAAAGGAGGGAAGATGGCAGATTAGGAGAGTCAGGGCAAAAAACATCTCCATGAAATCACTAGATAAAAGACAGAAATTGTTCCAGAATACTGGTTTCAGTTCTGCACTGACTGGACATGGTCTGCTAAATCTGCAGTGACTGTGCATTTGGTGAATCTGAGAGTCTGCATTCAGAAATGAGTGAATGAGGATGCTACAGAGCCAGCAGCCACAACACAGTTGGGAGAAAATGGGGGTTGGCCTTTGGAGAGGGATTAGTTTAAAAATTCCCAAAGCAGCTGTGGATCTGGCAGTGAGAGACATGTAGTTGAGCATGGGGGGACTCTCTTCCCCACCCCAGGCACTTGCCTCAGTATGGCATGGATGATAGCCTTTTGCACACCAACAGCTTATTGTCCCAGAGCTTGGAAGGTGGAGGTCCACAAAAAGGGGAAATTATGACACCTCATACAGCCATCATTTCAGAGGGCTGGGAATGCCCCTGCATGGCACCATGGCCAAGAGCTATGCCATGCAGTCAAGTGCAGTGGGAAGCACCATCCAAACCCTGGGCACCCACCTCAGTATCTGGCATGGATAATAATCTTTCACATGCCCACAGCTAACTGTGCCACAGCTAGGAAGGCAGAGGTCCACTGAAGGGGAATTTACCACATCCAATGCAGCCAACTTCTCAGTGGGCTAGGAACACCCCTGTGAGGTGTGATGGCCCAGAGATTCTCTTAGAGACTGTGCTCACCTGTGACATTGCACAGTCTTCCCCATGTGGAGGCACTTGGGGGCAGGACACACACAGAAGTACCAGAGCCTGTACAATGATACCAGGGAATTGTGGGTCCATAGGAGAGACAGACTGTGGGGAGACTCAGCTGAGGATTTGGACTCAAATTAAGTCTCCAAGAATGACTGGGAGATTCAATTCTTAAGGCTGTCCTCCTTCCCTAAATGCTACACAACTGCCACATTCAGGGCTGACAGCACCAACTACACATGGAAATTTGATGCACTTGTTGGATACCCACAAGTTTTGGACCTCCACTCATCATATAGACAAAGATGGGGAGAACTGGCTTGAGGGAAATAGGCAGCTCACCAATGCAATCTGCTGGTAACTTAGAGAAAATGCACACCACCAAGCTGTAGCTCTGACAAACTACAGACTTTTTTCAATAAACATGCATATCCTAAAAGAACCCTATGAAGATAAGCAAATGTCAAGATGTCAAAAAAAAAAAAAAAAAAACAGAGAATTTAAAAGCACATGAAGAAACCAGAAGATATGGATAACCCAGACCCAAATACCCAAATCAAAAGGTCAGAAAAGACACAGTATTTGGAGCAATTAATCAAAGAACTAATGATAACCACATCATGGCACAGGATATAAAGGACATGAATAAAACCCTAGAGGAGCATAAAGAAAAACATGCAAAAGTAAATTTAAAAAAAAAGATGATCTTATGGAAATAAAAGAAACTGTTGATCAAATTAAACAGATTCTGGATACATACAGTACTAGATTAGAAGAAGCTGAGGAGAGAATCAGTGAGCTGGTAGAGGCCAGAAATGACAGTGAAAGTACAAAAGAAAGAATGGGGAAAAATATTGAAAAAATTGAAATGGAGCTCAGGGATATGATGAACAACATAAAGCAAACAAGTTTAAGAATCATTGCTGTTCCAGAAGGAGAAGAGAAGGGTAAAGGTCTAGGAAGAGTATTCAAAGAAATTGTATGGGAAAACTTCCCATACCTTCTAAACAAAATAAATGCACTAATCAAAGATGCATAACAAATTCCAAACAGAGTAAATCCGGACAAAACCATTCCAAACATGTTCTGATCAGATTGCCAAATGTTGAAGAGGAGAAAGTCCTGAAAGCAGCATGCAAGAAGCACTTCACCACATACAAGGGAAACAACATAAGACTAAGCAATGACTACTCAGTGGCCACCATGGAGGAAAGAAGGCAGTGATATGACATATTTAAAATTCTGAAAGAGAAAAATGGTCAACAAATAATTCCATATCCAGCAAAGCTTTGAAGGAGAACTTAAATTTTTCAGAGAAAAACAAATGCTGAGAGAATTAACTAATAAGAGATCTGCCCTACTTGAGACACTAAAGGGAGCCCTACCAACAGAGAAACAAAGAAAGGAGAGAGATGTATGGAGAAAGGTTCAGAATGAAAGAGATTTAGTAAGGGCATATTAAAGGAAATGAAGAGAGAGAGCAAAATATGTCTGACAAACATAAATCAAAAGATAGGATGGCTGATTCAAGAAATGCCTTCATTATAGTAATATTAAATTTAAATGGATTAAACTCCCCAATTAAAAGATATAGATAGGCAGAATGGATTAAAAATTATGAACCATCAATATGTTGCTTACAGGAGACTGATCTTTGATATAGGGCAAAAAAATTGATAGTGAAATGATGGAAAAATTATTTCATGCAAGCTACAGCCAAAAGAAAGCAGGAGTAGCAATGTTAATCTCAGATAAAATAGACTTTAAATGCAAGGATGTTATGAGAGAGAAAGAAGGTCACTACATACTAATGAAAGGTACAACTCAATAAGAAGAAATAACAGTCATAAATGTGTATGCACCCAATCAATTTGTCCCAAAATACATTAGACAAACATTGGCAAAACTAAAGGAAGCAATTGTGGAAGACTACAATACATCACTCACTCCTATTGATAGATCAACCACAAAGGACCTATAAAGAAATTGAAAACCTAAACAATCTGATAAATGAATTTGAATTAACAGACATATACAGAACATTACAGCCCAAGTCACCAGGATACACATTTGTCTCTAGTGTTCATGGAACTTTCTCCAGAATAGATCATATGCTGGGCCATAACACAAGCCTCAATAAATTTAAAAAGATTGAAATTATTCAAAGCACATTCTCTGATCAAAGTGGAATACAATTAGAAGTCAGTAACCATCAGAGACTTAGAAAATTCACAAATATCTGGTGGTTAAACAACACACTCCTAAACAATCAGTTGGTTGAAGAAAAAATAGCAAGAGAAATTGCTGAATATATAGAAATGGAAGAAAATGAGAACAAAACATATCAAATCTTATGTGATGCTGCAAAGGTGATCCTGAGGGGGAAATTTATAGCTTTCAATGCATATATTGAAAAGGAAGAAAGCTGAAATCAAAGAACTAA
Source organism: Choloepus hoffmanni (assembly GCA_000164785.2). Lineage (NCBI taxonomy): Eukaryota > Metazoa > Chordata > Mammalia > Pilosa > Megalonychidae > Choloepus > Choloepus hoffmanni. The sequence continues at coordinate 97,695 of KN194155.1, read as the reverse complement.
TGCAGCAACTGAAGAAGCTAGAAACTGAACAGCAAACTAATCCTAAATAAAGTAGAAGAAAAGAAATAACAAGAATTGAGCAGAAAGAAATGAAATAGAGAACAAATAACAACAGAGAGAATAAGTAACACCAAAAGTTGGTTCATTGAGAAGATCAACAAGATTGACAAGCTTCTAGCTAGACTGACAAAATCAAAAAGAGAATACCCGAATAAACAAAATAATGAAAGAGAGGGACCACATTGCTGTGGATCCCAAAGAAATTGAGAAAATTAGGAGGATATTATAAACAACTGTATGCCAACAAGCTAGATAATTTAGAGGAAAAGGACAATTTCTGGAAACATATGAACAGCCTAGACTGAACAGAGAAGAAATAGAAAACCTCAATCAACCAAGTACAAGCCAAGAAATCAAATCAGTCAACAAAATCTTCCCACAAATAAATGCCCAGGGCCAGATGGCTTCACAGGGGAATTCTAACAAACATTCCAAAAAGAACTGACACCAATCTTAAACTCTCAAAACATTGAAGAAAATGGAACACTGCATAACACATTTTATGAAGCTAACATCACTCTAATACCAAAACCAGGTAAACATGCTACAAGAAAGGAAAACTACAGGCCAATTTCCCTAATGAATATAGATGTAAAAATTATCAACAAAATATTTGCAATTTGAATACAAAGACACATTAAAAAAATCATACACCATGACCATGTGGGGTTCATTTCAGGCATGCAAGGATGGTTCAACATAAGAAAATGAATGCACTATAACATATTAACAAATAAAAAAAGAAAAATCAAATGACCATCTCAATAGATGCTGAGAAAGTGTTCAACAAAATCCAGCATCCTTTTTTGATAAAAACAATTCAAATGTAAGAATTGAAGGAAATTTCCTCAATATGATAAAGGGCATCAATGAAAAACCCACAGCCAACATAGTACTCAATGGTGAGAGACTGAAAGCCTTCCCTCTAAGATTGGGAATGAGACAAGGATGCCCCCTGTCACCACTGTTATTAAACATTTTCCTAGAGGTGCTATCCAGAGAAATACAGCAAGACAAATAGAATGCATACAGATTGGAAAGGAAGAAGTAAAACTGTCATTATTTGCAGATGATATGATCTTATATCTGGAAAACCCTGATAAATAGATGACAAAATGACTTCAGCTAATAAAAAAAATTAGCAATGTAGCAGGATACAAGATTAATACACATAAGTCAGTAATGTCCCTGTAGACTAATACTGACCAAACTGAAGAGACACTCAAGAAAAAGATATCATTTTCAATAGCAAATTACAAAATCAAGTACCTAGGAATAAACTTAACCAAATATGTAAAATACCTATATATAGAAGACTGATACCTTTGCAAAAAGAAACAGAAATTGACCTAAAATGATGGGAAAATATTCCTTGTTCATGGATAAGAAGGCTAAATGTCATTAAGATATGAATTCTACCCAAACTCATTTACAGATTCAATACAATCCTTTTCAAAATTCCAACGAACCACTTTGCAGACTTGGAAAAGCTAGTTATCAAATTTATCTGGAAGGGGAAGATGCCTTGAACTGCTAAAAACATTCTAAAAAAGAAAAAGCAGGAGGACTTACACTCCCTGACTTTGTAGCTTATTATAAAGCCACAGTAGTCAAAAGAGTATGGTTCTGGCATGGGATAGACATATTGATCAATGGAACTGAATTGATTTCTGATATAAACTCCCAGATATACAGTCAACTGATCTTTGATAAGGCCCCCAAAACCACTGAACTGGGACATAACAGTCTTTTCAACAAATGAGACTGGGAGAGTTGGATATCTATATCCAAAAGAATGAAAGAGGATCCCTAACTCACACCCTACACAAAAATTACCTCAAAATGTATTAAAGACTTCAACATAAGAGAGAATACCATCAAACTGCTGGGAGATAATGTAGGGAAACATCTTTAGGGCCTCGTATTAGGAGGTCACTTCCTAGACCTTACACCCAAAGCACAATCAACAAAAGAAAAAATAATTAAATGGGAAATCCTCAAGCTTAGAGGTTTCTGTACCTCAAAGGAATATGTCAAAAAGGTGAAGAGGAAGCCAACTTAATGGGAAAATGTATTTGGAAACCATGTATCCGACACAAGACTGATATATTTCTTGTACAAAAAATCCTACATCTCAATGACAAATGTACAGACTCCCCATTATAAAATGGGCAAAAGATATGAAAAGGCTGTTCTCTGAAGAGGAAATACAAATGGACAAAAACACATGAAAAAATGTTCAGCTTTACTAGCTATTAGGGAGATGCAAATTAAGACCAAAATGAGGTATCATCTCACACCAATTATATTAGCTGCCATTAAACAAACAGGAAACTATGAATGCTGGAGATGATGTGGAGAAATAGGAACTCTTATTCATTGTTGGTGGGACTCTATAATGGTACAGCCACTCTGAGAGACAGTCTGGTGGTTCCTTAGGAAACTAGATTTAGTGTTACCTTTCAGTCTAGCAATTGCACTGCTAGGTATATACCCAGAAGATCTGAATGCAATGACATGAACAGGTATGTTCACACCAATGTTCATAACAGCAATATTCACAGTTGCCAAGAGTTGGGAACAACTCAAATGTCCTTCAACAGATGAGTGGATAAACAAAATGTGGTATATACACATGATGGAATACTATGTGGTGGTAAGAAGGAAAGATGTCATGAAACATATGACAACATGGATGAACCTTGAAGACAATGCTGAGTGAAATAATTCAGGCACAAAAAAGAAATATTGTATGTTACCACTAATGTGAACACTGAAAAATATATAGTAAATGCTTTATAATATAGAATGTAGAGGACCTAGTGACAGATAGCAAATAGTCAATGGGGAACAGTACTCTAATAAGAGCAAATATGTTATCATGGGTAAACTTAATTTTCTGAGAATGCTCAGGAATGACTATGGTTTGTTAATTTCTTGGGGAATGGTAGGAACCAGTTCAGAGAAATGTAGTTATTTTAGATTACTTGTTTTTCTTATTCCTTTTCTGGGTTGTAGTCCAAATATTCTCTTGAGGTAGAGTAGAAACATGTTGGAAGTAATGTATTTATTATAGGTTATTAGTTTTTTCTTATTTCTTTATTTTGCTTTTGTTTCAACTCTGTTTTATTTTAACATTGTACTGTCCGGATTTTGGTATATTTGTGCTATATACTGATTTATAAAAATACTTAACATCCTGAATGATACTGTTTCTAAAGATAAGAAATTTTATCTCACTCATTATGAAATTGAAAATTGATTTTAATTTACTTAGTAGAGTTCTTTTTTAATTTTATTGAGATTGTTCACATACCATACAATTATCTAAAGATTCAAAGTGTGCAATCAGTTGCCCCTGGTACCCTCATACAGCTGTGCATCCATCACTACACTTAATTTTTGTTCAATTTTTAGAAATTGTTCATTACTCCAGACAAGAAATAAAGTGAAAGATGAAAAAAGAAAAACAAAAAAAGAAAAGGAAACTCAAATCCTCCCACATCCCTAACCAACCCCCTTCAATTGACTTATAGTATTGGTATAGTACATTTGTTACTGTTTATGAAAGAACATTGAAATTCTACTAATTGTAGTATATAGTTTGCAACAGGTATATCTTTTTTCCTTATATGCTCCTCTATTATTAACTTCTAATTCTATTGTCATACATTTGTTCTGGTTAATGGAAGAGATTTCTAATATTTGTACAGTTAATCATGGACATTGCCCACCATAGGATTCAGTTTTATACATTCCCATCTTCTGACCTCCAACTTTCCTTCTGGTGATATATATGACTCTGAGCTTCCCACTTCCACCTCATTCATACCCCATTCAGCACTGTTAGTTATTCTCACATCTTGCTACTGACACCTCTGTTCATTTCCAAACATTCAAGTTCATCCTAGTTGAATATTCTGCTCATACTAAGCAAACTCTCCCCATTCTTTAGCCTCGTCCTATATCTTGGTACCTTAGATTTCATGTCTATGAATTTACATATTATAATTAGTTCCTATTAGTGAGACTCTGCAATACTTGTCCTTATGTGTCTGGCTTATTTCACTCGGTACATTGCCCTTGAGCCTTCTTCATCAACCCATTTTTTTAGATGGTTTTGTTCACATGTCATACATTCCATCCTAAGTAAACAATTGATCATTCTCTGTATGGTCACATATTTATGTGTTCATCACCTTCACCACTATCTATATAAGGGCATCTACATTTCTTCTACAAGGCAGGAGGGAGAGTCAAAGAAGGTAGAGAGGCAAAAGAAAAAGAAAAAAGAAAGAGTAAAAAACTATGACAGCTAGGAACCAGCAAAAGGAAAGATAACCTTAAAGCAAAGTAAAGAGTCAGACAACGCCACCAATGTCAAGTATCTAACATGCCTCCCCTATCTCGCCCTCTTATCTGCTTTTACTTTGGTATATCACCTTTGTTACATTAAAGGAAGTATAATACAATGATTCTGTTAGTTATAATCTCTAGTTTACATTGATTGCATCCCTTCCCCAGTGCCTTCTCATTTTAACACCTTGCAAGGTTGATATTTGTTGTTCTCCCTTGTAAAAGAACATCTTTATACATTTTATTACAATAGTTGAACACTAGATTTCATTAAGTTACACAGTCCCAGTCTTTATCTCTCCTCCTTTCTTCTGGTGTCTCACATGCTCCCAACCTTCCTCTCTCAACCGTATTCATAGTTATCTTTTCTCAGTGTACTTACATTGCTGTGCTACTGTCTCCCAAAATTGTTTTCCAAACCTTTCACTCCCGTCTTCTCCTATTACTCTGCAGTGCTCCCTTTAGTATTTCCTGTAGGGCAGGTATCTTGTTCACAAAGTCTATCATTGTCTGTTTGTCAGAAAATATTTTGAGCTCTCTCTCATATTTGAAGGACAGCTTTCCTGGATATAGGATTCTTGGTTGGCAGTTTTTCTCTTTTATTATCTTAAACATATCACATCACTTACTTCCTGCCTCCAAGGTTTCTGCTGAGAGATCCACACAGTCTTATTAAGCTTCCTTTGTATGTGATGGATTGCTTTTTTCTTGCTGCTTTCAGGATTTTCTTTGTCTTTGACATTAGATAATCTGATTAATTGTCTTGTCATAGGCCTATTCAGATGTATTCTGTTTGGAGTATGCTGCACTTCTTGGATCTGTAATTTTAAGTCTTTCATAAGAGATGGGAAATTTTCATTGATTATTTCCTCTATTAGTGTGTCTGCCTCTTTTCCCTTCTCTTCTCCTTCTGGGACACAATGATACATACATTCTTGTACTTTGTTCCATCCTTAAGATCCCAGAGATTTTGCTCATATTTTTTCATTCTTTTCTCCATCTGTTCCTTTGCGTGTAGGCTTTCAGGTGTTTTGTTCTCCAGTTCCTGAGTGTATTCTTCTGCCTCTTGAGATCTGCTGTTATATGTTTCCATTGTGTCTTTCATCTCTTGTGTTGTGACTTTCATTTCCATAGATTCTGCTAGTTGTTTTTTGAACTTTTGATTTCTGCCTTATGTATGCCAAGTGTTTTCTTTATAGCCTTTACCTCTTTTGCCAAATCTTCTCTAAACTTTTTGTATTGATTTAGCATTAGTTGTTTAAATTCCTGTATCTGAGTTGATGTGTATGTTTGTCCCTTTGACTGGGCCATAACTTCATTTTTCTTAATGTAAGTTGTAGTTTTCTGTTGTCTAGGCATCTGACTTCCTAGGCCATCCCAATCAGGTTTTCCCAGACAAGAACAAGCTCAGGCCACAGAAGGAGAGAATATTCAGTATCTGGTTCCTGGATGGTTTTTCTTAGAGGATTGACACACCCTGTGCTTTTCTGCCTGGCAGGTGCACCTGCCAGCCTGTCACTGGCTGGTTAAAGGGGGTGTGACCCATGGCTCTCCTCCTCCAGGCTTTGTGATCTGGTTCTGGTAAGGCAGACAGTAGAGCTTGGCCCATCTCTTTCCTCTTGGGAAGATATGCCCCCTCCAGAGAGGTCATCTGCATATCAATACATTCTTTGTCTCTCTGACTCTGGTGGTCGAAGTGCTGGAATTTTAAAATGGCTGAGGCTTTCTTTACTGCAAAGCACTGCAGGCTGAAAATGGCTGAGGCTTTCTCCACAGAGAGAGAAAGGGAGAGAAATCTCCCAGATTCACCTGTCAGCCAGAGATAGAAACTGATCCTCTGGGCTCCCCATCCTGAGACAGATATGTCCCCTGACTCTCCCAAGGTCACTTTCCACCAAAAGCCTCTGTCTACTTGTTGGGGATTTGATGTCTGTATTGAGCAGTTAACACTAAAACCCTAGTTGGAGCTGGGCTGAGGTACACTAGGTTGTTTGGAGAGTTCTGTTCTCTATCACTGTGAGGCTTCCATGAGGGAGGGGCTCTTGGCTCTTGGCTTGGGTCTGCAGTTTTTACTTACAAATTTTATGCTGTGGTCTTGGGCATTACTCCCAATTCAGGTTGGTGGATGATGAGTGGATAGTCGTGTTTGTCTCCCTGCAGTTATTCTAGGTTATTTATTAGTTTTTGGTTATTTATGAATTGTTCCAGGGAGGACTAACAGTCTTCCACTCCTCTCTATGTCACCATCTTAGCTCCTCCTTGAAATCTGTTTTTTATTGTCTGTTTTCTAATTTTTTAATTTTCTGGTAAATTTAATTGAAAAAAATACAATAAAAAAATATATGCAGAGCACCCCAGAGGAGATGGAAGGAAATGCTGGTGTGTTAGGCTTCCTCACCTAGTTGGCTGTTGAAGTTCTCAAAAACATTGAGGACTGGCAGGATGACAGGCCAAGCCCTCTATCATAGTACTTGCCCTTATGGAGATTGTTACTGCAAAGGAGAGGCTCAACCTGGTTACAAATGTGTCTGAGTCTCTCCATGAATACCTTTTGTTGCTCAGTTGTGGCCCTCTCCCTCTAGCTAAATCACCTTGGTGGGTGAAACCACTGCCCTCCCCCTATGTGGGATCTGACTCCCAGGGGTGTAAATCTCCCTGGAATTGTGGGATATGACCCCCTGGGATGAATCTGGACCCAACATCGTGGGATTGAATATGTCTTGACCAAAAGCAGGATGCAAAATGAAATGAAATCAAGTTTTGGTGGCTGAGAGATTCCAAATGGAGTTGAGAGGTCACTCTAGTGGACACTCAAGCAATAATAGATAACACTTTTTAGGTTTTAATGTTTTGGAATAGCTAGAAGTAAATACCTGAAATTGACAAACTGCAAACCAGTAGCCTTGACACTCAATGTATATATAACAATGTAGCTTACAAGGAGTGACAATGGGATTGGGAAAGCCTTGGGGCTCATACTCCCTTTTAAACAGTATATGGATGGGGATGGGTGAGTAGAAAAACAGAGACCAAAAACTAAAGGAAAAATAGGGTTGGGAGGACAAGATGGGTGTTCTTTTTTACTCTTATTTTTTCCTATTCTTATCTTCACTTTCTCAGGTACAAGGAAAATATTCAAAAAAATAGATGGAGGTGATGAATTACCAATTATATGATGCTAATGTGAGCAATTCATTGTATACTTTGGATGACTGTATGGTGAATATATCTCAATAAAATTGAATATAAAATAATTCCACCTAATTCACAGAACATTATGTATGATGACCACCTTTAGTTTAAAAAATATATATCATTTTATCTCAAAACATGGCTTCATGGAAAGCTTTGACTATATTTCTACATTTGAATATTTTGTTTCATGTATATAGTATGTATCAAATATATAGGATATATGTGTTTGTATTTTTAATGCAATTTTAATGAGATATAATCACATAACAATATTCAAAGTGCTCAATCAGTTGTTTACAGTATTGTCATATAGTTGTACTTTCATCACCACAATCAAACTTTGAACATTTTCATTACTCCAAAAAATAAAATAAACATTAAAATATAAACCAACATCCAAAACATACAATTCCCCTCCTCCCCCAATTGTTCATTTACTTTTTAAATACAGTTTAATTGAGATATATTCACACATACTACAGTCATGTACAGTGTACAATTATTCACAGCACCATCATACTGCTGTGCATTCATCACCACAATCAATTTTTAAACATTTTCCTTACTCCAAAATAAAAATAAAATAAAGAACACCTAAATCTTTCCATCCCCTCTAGCCATCCTATTCTTCATCTAATTTTTGTCCCCATTTTTCCACTCATCTGTGCATACACATGACAAATGGAGTGAGAGGCACAAGGTTTTCACAGTCACAAAGTCACACTGTTCACCTACATAGTTATGCAATCATCTTCAGGAATAAGGTCACTGGATTGCAGTTTGACAGCTTCAGATGTTTCCCTCTAGCCATTCCAACACACTAAAAACTAAAAAGTGACATCTATATAGTGCATAAGAATACCCTCCAGAGTGACTTTGACTCAATTTGAAATCTCTCAGTCACTGGAACCTTACTTTGTTTCATCTCTTCCCCCTTTTGGTGAAGAAGATCCTCTCAATCTCACAGTTCTGGGTCTAAGCTCATTTCCAGGAGACACTTTCCCCATTGCCGGGGGTGGGGGGAGGTTTACACCCCTGGTGTCATGTTCCATGTAGGGAGGAGAGTAATGAGTTCACCTGCCAAGTGGGCTTGGAGAGAGGGGGGGCCCATATCTGAGCAACAAAGAGGCTCTCTGGGGAGGACTCCTAGGCAAAATTACAATTGGGCTTAGCCTCTCCCTTGTAGCAACTAGCCTCACAAGGGAAACCCTAAGATTGAGGGTTCAGCCCACTAAATTCACAGTCCTCAATGTTTGTGGGAAAATCAGCAATAGCCCAGGTGGCAAAATCCAACATTTCTGAATTTCTCCCTAATTCTTTGGGGTGGGGGGCACAAATGCACTTATACCCTCTGCCCATATCACTCTGGAATGTATCAGGATTTCAACCCAACCTATACAAACTCACCAAATCCCACTTCCCTTTCACCACTCCCTGCATCTATGGTGTTCAAACTGATTGTACAAGTTAAATTATGTAATGTTCTAGAGGAAATATTGATCCTTCACCAGATAAACATCTCCTCCCTTGGTTTTGCACAAAAGTTGTAGTTTCAATACCCAGGCAGTATCATCCTTTACCCTTTGGCCTGATTTGCCTTAATCCTAACCAGATCCTCTTCATTAGTATCTCTAAAGTCTGAATTCTTTTTCAGCTCCTTCAACAGTTGCTGTATGGAGTAATACTGAAATTCATAGCTGCCAAGTTCTAGCTCTGAGTCTCATGTGCCATACAGATACCAAAAACTCCAGAGACCCACCATGTTATACATAAGGAACACAGCATCACAGGATTTAAAGAGAACCACTGTAACTCAGGAATAAATGTGAGAGCTGTAAGAACTTACAGTCTAGGTACCATTAAAATAAGCATTCCCCTGTTAAGATGTGCTCTAAGATTCAGTTCTCATTATAGTTAGTCCATGTCAGGGAGTGATTATAATGTTTGTTCTCTCATTTCTTGTGTGCTTCCCTCAAAATACTGTACTCAAGATCCATTCACATAGTTGCATGTCCCACAGCTTCATTCCTTCTGGTAGCCTCTCAATAGTCTATTGTATGTACACACTACAGTTCACCATTCTGTTCATCATTGTACTCTTAGGTCACCTCTGTCCATTGCAAATAGTGAATACTGCTGTCATATATACAGGTGCATAGATGTCCATTTGTGTCCCTGCTCTCTGATCTTCTAAATTTACAAACCTTTACTGAGGTTGCAGGACACTGAAACCCCCACCAAACTAGTTTCTTGTGGAACAACCATATTGTCCTCCAGATAGTCTACACCATTGTACTTCCCCACCAACAATGAATACATACATCTCTCTCTCTAAGTTCTCTCCAGAACTTGTGTCTCCCCTGTTTATTTTTTCCCTGCAATTTATAGGGATATATTCAAATACCATACAATCATCCACAGTATACAATCGTTTACAGTACCATCATATGGTTGTGCATTCATCACCACAGTTAGCACTTACACATGTTCATTCTTCAAAGAAATGAATTGAAACAAAAGAATAATAAAAAGGATAAAAGGAAAAGTAAAAATAAAATAAAATACAGCAATAAGATCAGTCAGTAACACTACTACCAAGAATCCTGTACCCCTTCCCTATATCCCTCCCTCCCAGACATTCATCTTTGGTATATTGCCCCTGTCACATTTAATGGGAGCATACTGCATCATTACTGTTGACCCCAGACTCCAGTTGCATTGGTTATATTCTTTCCCCCAATAGCATCTCCTTTTCAACATCCCACAAGGTTACCATTCATCTGCTCTTCCACCTGTAAAAACATTTTTATATTTGTGTATTTAGTCACCATCACTGAACACTCTAGGTTTCACCAAGCTACACAGTCCAAGTCTCTATAGTCCATCCTTCCCTCTGGTATAACACAAGCCTCCAGCCCTCCTCCTTCAACCAGATTCACAGACTTCTTAAGTCAGTGCACCTACAATACTTTGCTACCATTGCACAACACTGCACTCTCCATTTCTGGATCTAAACAACAAATCCTGTTGAACATTCTATAATCCTTCAGCATCAAGTGCCTGATCTCTACCTACTTTCTATCTCCTGATAATCTGTGTTATCAGCTTTAACTCTCAAAGTTTGTTCATTAATATTACTTCGTATTAGTGAGACAATACAGTATTTGTGCATTTGTTTCTGGCTAACTTTGCTCAAAATAACATCCTCAAGATTCATCCATGTTATTATATGTTCCATGATTTCTGTTCTGTCTTACATCTGTGTAATATTCAATTGTGTGTATATACCACAGTTTTTTATCCACTCATTCATTGATGGACATGTGGATTGTTTCCATCTCTTAACAATCATGAATAATGCCAAAATAGGCATCAGTTTACAAATGTCCATTTGTATCTTAGCTTTCATTTCTCCTGGGTATATACCTAGTAATGGAATAGCTGAATCATATGGCAATTCTATAGCTTCCTGAGGAACCACTGCATTGCCTTCCAGAGTGGCTGCACCATTTTACATTCCCACTAACAATGAGTAAGTGTGCCTCTTGTCCCACATTCTCTCCAGCACTTGTAATTTTCTGTTTTTTTTTTTTTTTTTTGCCATTCTAGTGGGTGTGAGATGATATCTCATTGTGGTTTTGATTTGCATTTACCTGATAGCCAGTGCAATTGAGCATCTTTTCTTATGCTTTTGAACCATTGTATTTTCTCTTCAGAAAAATATCTATCCATGGCTTTTGACCACATTTTAATTGGGTTATTTGTCTTTCCCATTTTGAGTTGTAGGATCTCTTTGTATATTCTGGATGTTAAAACTTTATTTGATATGTGGTTTCCAAATATTGTTTCCCATTGTGTAGGCTGTCTTACTTTCTGAAAAAGTCCTTTGATGTGCAAAAGTGTTTAATTTTGAGGAGATCCCATATGTCTATTTCTTCTTTGGTTGCTCTCACTCTGGGCATAAGGTGTAGAAAACCACATTGTATAACTTGATCCTTAAGATATTTCCCCACATTTTCTTCTAAAGTCTTATGATCTTATTGCTTATGTTTAGATCCTTAACACATTTTGAGTTAATTTTTGAATAAGGTGTCAGAGGAGTCCCCTTTCATTCTTTTGGAAATGGCTATCCAATTCTCCAAACACCATTTACTGAAGAGACTGCTCTGTCACAGTTGCTTAGGGTTGAATGCCTTATCAAATATCAAATGTCTGTAGAAGAGAGGGTCTATTTCTGAACACTCAATTTGATATCTTTGGTTAGTATATCAATTTTTATGCCAGTACCATGTGGTTTTGACCACAGTTTCTTTGTAGTATACTTCAAAGTCAGGTAGTGAAAGATTTCCCACCTCCTTCCTCTTTCTCAAGTAGTTTTTGGCTATTCAGGGTACCTCAGTCCTCCAAATAAATTTGGTTATTTGTGTTTTCAATTTCTGCAAAATAAGTCAATGGGATTTTTAAAATCCATTTTTATTGAGATATATTCACATACCATGCAGTCATACAAAGCATACATTCAATTGTTCACAGTACCATTATATACTTGTGTATTCATCACCAAAATTAGTTTTTAAAATTTTCATTACCACATAAACAAAAACAATAAGAATAAAAATTAAAGTGAAGAAGAGCAAAGTTAGAACACACTGGGTGCCCTTTTTTTTGCCCCCATTTTTCTACTCATTCATCCACACACTGGACAAAGGGGAGTGTGGTCTGTATGGCTTTCCCAATCACATTGTCACCCCTCATAAGCTACAATTTTATACAATCATCTTCAAGGCTCATGGGTTCTTGTTTGTAGTTTGATAATTTCAAGTATTTACTGCTACTATTCCAATTCATTAGAACCTAAAAAGTGTTGTCTATATTGTGCATAAGGGTGCTCTCCACAGTGACCTCTCAGCTCTTTTTGGAATCTCTCTGCCACTGAAGCTTATTTCATCTCCTTTCACATCCCCCTGTTGGTCAAGGTGTTCTCTATCTCATGATGCCAGGCCTAGATTCCTCCCTGGGAGTCATATTCCATGTTGCCAAGGAGATTCACTCCCCTGGGTGTCAAATCCCATGTAGGGGGGAAGGCAGTGATTTCACCTTCCAAGTTGGCTTAGCTAGAGAGAGAGGGCCACATCTGAGCAACAAACAGGCATTCAGGAGGAGGCACTTAGGCACAATTATAGGCAGGGCTAGCCTCTCCTTTGCAGCAACAGTCTTGCCAAGTGCAAGTCCCATGGTAGAGGGCTCAGCCCATCAAACCACCAGCCCACTATGTCTGTGAACACATCAGCAACCATTGAGGTGGGGAAGCCCAAGACCCCCACATTCTCCACCAGTTCCTCATGGGGCTCTGCATATTTTTTCAGTCAATGGGATTTTAATTGGTATTGTACTGAATCTATAAATCACTTTAGGTAGAATTGACATTTTAACACTATTGTTCCAATCCATGAACATGGTATGGCCTTCCATTTATTAGCTCCTGTTTGATTTCTTTTAGCAGTTTCTTATAGTTTTCTCAGTACAGGTCTTTTGTGGTCTTGGTTCAGTTTATTCCTAAATATTTGATTCTTTTGGTTGCTAATGTAAATAAAAGATTTTCTTCATTTCCTCATCCTGTTGTTCATTACTTGTGTATAGGAAAACTATTGACATTTGCATGTTGATCTTGTAGCTTGTCTCTTAGCTGTTCTCATTGATTAGCTCTAGTATCTTTGCTGTACATTTTTCTGGATTATCTACATATAGAATCATGTAATCTGCAAGCATGACAATTTTGGTGTCTTTCATCTCTTTTTCTTGCCTAATAACTCTAGCTAGAACCTCCAGCACCATGTTGAATAACAGTGGTGACAGTGGACATCCCTGTCTTGTTCCTGAACTTAGAGGGAAAGCTTTCAGTCTTTCCCCATTGAGTATGATGTTGGCTGTGGATTTTTCATATATTGCCTCTATCATATTGAGAAAGTTTCCTTCTACTCCTATCCTTTCAAGTGGTTTTATCAAGAAAGGATGTTGACTTTTGTCAAATGCCTTTTCTGCATTAAGATGATCATGTGGTTCTTTCATTTTTATTTATTGATGTGGTGTATTAATTAATAGATTTTCTTATTTTGAACATGGGAAGTGCTGAGAGGGAAATTTATTGCCCTGAAAGCCTATATTAAAAAAATGAGTTAAAATAAAATCTTAACCATACACCTTGAGGAGCTAGGAAAAGAAGAGAAAACAAATCCCAGAGCAAACAGAAGGAAAGAAAGAACAAAGATTAGAGCATAAATTAATGTAATTGAGAACAAATGCAATAGAAATCAAATAAAACAAGAAGTTGGTTCTTGGAGAAAATCAGTAGAATTGATGGACACTTACTAAGACAGTCTAAGAAAAAAGAGGGAGTGAAATAAATGAAATCAGATATGGGAGGGGGTCATTATTACTAACTTCACAGAAATAGATCAAAAGAGGATGCTTTGAGCAACTGCAAGCCAGCTAGACAACTTAGATGATGAAATGAACAACTTCCTAGAAACACATGAACAATGTATGCTGACTCTAGAAAAAATAAGAACCTCAAGAATCCAATCACAGGTAGAGATTCAATCAGACATCAAAAAACTCCCAAAAAAGAAAAAGTCCAGAAGCAGATGACTTCACAGGTGAATTATAACAAGCATCCTAAAAATAATTAAAAAGTTTCCTGCTCAAACTCTTCCAAAAAAATTGAAGAGGAGGGAATGCTACCTCATTCTATGAAGCCAAGATCACCCTAATATCAAAGTCAAAGATGCCACAAGAAAACCACAAACCAATCTCTCTACTGAATATACAAGCAAACATCCTCAATGAAATACTTAGAGAATCCAGAAGCACATTAAAAATATTACAAACCATAATGAAGTTGGTTTTAACCCAGGTATGCAAAGGTGGTTCAAAATAAGAAAATCAATTAATGTAATACAAATAAACAATCTGAAAGGAAAACCACATGATCATCTCAATTGTTGCAGAAAAGGCATTTGATGAAATCCCACATTCTCTCTTGATAAAAACAACTTGAAAATAGAAATCAAAGGAAACATAATCAATTTGATCAAGGACATATATGAAAAACCTATAGGTAACATCAAACTATATGGGGAAAGAGTGAAAGCCTTCCCTTTAAGATCTGGAACAAGACAAGGATGCCCACTGTCATCACTGTTTTTCAACATTGTGCTGGAAATTCTAGCTAAAACAATTAAGCAAGGAAAAGTAATAAAAGGCATCCAAATAGAAAGGCAAAAGTCAAAGTTTTGTTCTTTGCAGATGACATGATCCTATATTTAGAAAATCCTATAAAAATCATGACAAATCTACTTGAGCTAATAAATAAGTTCAGCAAAGTGGCAGGAAAGAAGTTCACATGCAAAAATCAATGATCTTATACCCAAAAGTCAAAGACATTGAGTGGGGAAAGATGGCAGAGTGGTGAGGTCTAGGTTGTAGATACTCCCCTGGGGCAGTTGGTAGAAAGCAAGGAACTGCATGAACAAGACATCACAGAGGAATATGAGATTGGAAAAACTCCATACAACACCCATGAGTGTGTGAAACAGCTGAGATAAGTGAAATCTGTAAGCTCTCATGGTCAGGGTCCTGCACCCCTCCCTGCCAGGCACAATCTCATGGGATGATGGGAGCTCTGTGCTGGAAACCAGGAAGAAGAAAAATAGCTGCAACCATAAACTGAGATCAACCACCAGAAAATCTGGGAGCAGTCAGCCCAGTGGAGAGGAGATAGGGCTAGCAAAACAGCAAAAAATAGAAAGCAAAATAGAAACAGACTTTTTGGAGTCAGGTGAACATAATATTGAGAAGGGCAGGACCCAAACAGAGTCAGACATATATGCAAATACAGAGAGGGAGAGCCCTTGTCTGAAAAGCCAGCTTCTCTGCTTTCTTGATTGCTCCTTAATTACCCTCAACTCCTGGTCTGTTAACATTTCAATAGCCCATTAGATCTGCAGACTGTAAAGAGTCCATACTGGGCCCTTCCTTATTTTTTCTTTTTTTAAACTTTTTTCTCTTTTCCTAAAACAATTACTCAAAGAAGCCCACTATAAAAAGCCTCAAAGACTTGCAATGTGGGCCCAGGCAAGAGCAGAGCTAAGATAGCTCTGTGAGAAAAAGCAGTAATTCTGGTGGCAGAGACAGTTCACTAAACACCATAACTTCCCAGCACTTTTGGGAGCTCAGATCCCAGGGTTTGGAATTTGTTAACTAGCTTCAGTAAGCCTCATCCTGGACTTGGCTAGGGTCACATGGGGAACTAAGTGCTCCCCCCACCTCCTTACACTTGTGGAGGAACAGTGGGCTAGCAAGTGCCACCTGCTGGAGAGCAGAGGAGAAGCACAGAGTCTAAAAGACTCACAGGCGGGTCTTATTTTCAAGGAAATGCCATACCCTCCTACTGAGACCTGGGCCTCTCTGGACTAGGAAAACCTGACTAGGTCTGACAATATCTGAGGAGATCACCACACAAAAAGGCTACATAGAAGCAGGGCAAGAAACAGAAAAATAAGAGGTGAAAAACTCTGACCGACTAAATGGAATCTAAGTCGAAGGTCTAGAATAAGCTGAACTAAACACCAAAGGTTAGAGAACAAAGCCAACCAACAAGATAATCCCAGGTAAAAGAGAAAAAAACAAGCTCCAGAATAAACTAATCAAGAAAGTCAGATGTCTAGACATCTTAAAGCAACAAGCCATACTTGGAAACATGAAAATATGGATCAGCCAAAGGAACAAAATAAGAGTTCAACTGAGACAAGGGAGTTGAAGCAATTATTGATAAATCAATTCAATGAGCTGAAGGAAGAACTAATTGGAGATGTTCAAACAAATCTAAATCAATTCAAAAACCAAGTCAATGAATTGAGGAAAGACATAGCAATAGAGATGAAGGATATAAGAAAGACCATAAGGAAGAGTTCATAAACTTGAAAAAACAAATGAAAGATCTTATGGGAATGAAGGACATAATGGAGGAGATGAAAAAGCCAATGGAGAGATACAACAGTAGATTTGAAAGGCAGAAGAAAGGATCAGTGAATTGGAAGACCAGACATCTGAATTCACACACATGAGAAAACAGATGGTGTAAAGAATGGAAAAATATGAGCAGGGTCTTAGGGAGCTGAGTGACAACATGAAATGCACAAACATACATGTTATGAGTGTCCCAGAGGGAGAAGAGAGGGGGAAATGGGCAGAAAGAATAATAGAATATATAATCACTGAAAATTTCCAACTCTTATGAAAAACAGAAAATTAGAGATTAAAGAAGTACAGCACACCCCAAGTGGAATAGACCCCAATAGATGTACTTCAAGACACTGATCATATAGCCCAATGTCAAAGACAGAGAATTCTGAAAGCAGCAAGAGAAAAGCAATCCATCACATATAAGGGAAGCTCAATAAGACTATGCATAGATTTCTCCTCAGAAACCATGTAGACAAGAAGACAGTGGTATGATATATTTAACATACTGAAAGAGAAGAACTGCCAACCAAGAATTCTATATCCATCAAAACTGGTCTTCAAAAATGAGGGAGACGTTAAAATACTTTCAGACAAACAGTAACTGAGAGAGGTCATGAGTATGAGACTGGTGCTATAGGAAATACTAAAGGGAGTGCTACAGGCTGATAGGAAAAGACAGGAGAAAGCTGTTTGGAGAAGAGTGTAGAAATGAAGATTATCAGGGAGGGCAAAAAGAGAGAGAGGAAAAAATAAAACATGACCTATAAAATCCAAAAAACAAAATGATAGAAGAAAGTACCGCCCTTACAGTAATAACACTAAATGTTAATGGATTAAACTCCCCAATAAAAAGACACAGACTGGCAGCATGGATTTAAAAACAAGACCCATCTATATGCTGTCTACAAGAAACTCACCTTAGACACAAGGACAAAAATAGGCTGAGAGTAAATGGTTGGAAAAATATATTTCATGCAAACAGCAACCAGAATAAACAGGAGTAGCTATATTAATATCAAAGTAGACTTTAAAAGTAAAACAATTAAAAGAGACATAGAAGGACACTATATTATTAATGAAATGCTCAATTCATCAAGAAAACATAACAATCTTAAACATTTATGCACCAAGCCAGAGTGCACCAAAATTCATGAGGCAGACACTGAGAACACTGAAAGGAGAAATAGATAAATCACAGTAATGGTTGGAGACTTCAATACACTGCTCTCATCAAGGGATAGAATATCTAGACAGAGGATCAACAAGGAAACAGAGATGTTGAATTGTATGATAAATGAACTAGACTTGACAGACATTTATAGAACACTACACCCCACAACAGCAGGATACACATTCTTCTTGAGTGCTCATGGAACATTTTCTAGGATAGACCACATGCTGAGTCACAAAACAATCCTTAACAAATTTAAAAATATTGATATTATAAAAAAACACTATTTTACATTATAACAGAATGAAGCTGGAAATAAATAACAGGCAGAAGATTGAAAAATTCACAAATATATGGAGACTAAACAATACAGTCTTAGAAAACCAGTGGGTAAAGGAAGAGATTAAAAGAGAAATTAGTAATATAGCTCTAGGTAAATGACAATGAAAACACAACATATAAAAACTTATGTGATGCACCTTTGATGCAGCAAAGGTGGTGCTTAGAGGGAAATTTGTTGCCTTAACTGCCTATATTAAAAGAGAAGAGAGAGCAAAAATTGATGAATTAACTGTCCACCTGGAGGAAATAGAGAAATAACAGCAAATAAACCCCAAAGCAGAGGGAAGGAAAGAAGTAACAAAGATAAGAGCACAAATATATGAAACTGAGAACAGGAAAACTATAGAGAGAATGAACAAAACCAGAAGCTGGTTCTTCAAGAAAATCAACAAAATTGATGTACCCCTAGCTAGGCTAACAAAAAAAGAGCAGATGCAAATAAATGCAATCAGAAGTGGGAAAGGAAGCATAACTACTGACCCTGCAGAAATAAAAGAGATAATGAGAAGATACTATGAGCAACTATATGCTAATAAACTGGACAACTTACAAGAAATGGACAACTTCCTAGAAAAGCATAAACAATCAACATTGACCCAAGAAGAAATAGAGGACCTCAACAAACCAATCACAAGCAAAGAGATTGAGTCAGTCATTAAAAAGCTTCCAAAAAATAAAGCCCAGGACCAGATGGCTTTGCATGTGAGTTCTACCAAACATTCAAGAAAGAATTAATGCCAATCCTGCTAAAACTCTTCAAAAAAATTGAAGAGGAGGGAAAACTACCCAACTCATCCTATGAAGCCAACATCACCCTAATACCAAAATTAGACAAAGATTCTACCAAAAAAGAAAATTATAGACCAATCCCTTTAATGAATATAGATGAAAATATCCTCAACAAAATACTCACAAATTGAATCCATCACCACGTTAAAAGAATATACCACAACCAAGTGGGGTTTATTCCAGGTATGCAAGACTGGTTCATCATAAGAAAATCAATTAATGTAATACACCACATCAATAAATCAAAGCAAAAAAAAACCACATAGTCATCTCAATTGATGCAGAAAAGGCATTTGACAAAATTCAACATCCTTTCTTGAAGAAAACACTTCAAATGACAAGAATAGAAGGGAATTTTCTCAATATGATAAAGGCAATATAGGAAAAACCCACAGCTAACAATGTATTCAATGGGGAGAGACTGAAATCTTTCCCTCTAAGATTTGGATCAAGACATGGATGCCCACTGTCACCATTGTTATTCACCATTGTGCTGGAAGTTCTAGCTAGAGCAATCAGGTAAGTAAAAGAAACAAAAGGTATCCACATCAGAGAGGAAGAATTAAAGCTTTAACTGTTTGCAGATGACAGGATTCTATACGTAAAAAATCCAGACAAATCTACAGCAAAATATTAGAGCTAATCAATGAATACAGTAATGTGGCAGGCTACAAGATCAACATGCAAAAATCTGTAGTGTTCTTGTACACAAGCAATGTGCAACAAGAGGAAGAAATAAAAAAAAAAAACTCCATTTACAATAGCAACCAATGCTGGAGAGGATGTAGAGAAAGAGGCACACTTATCCATTGCTGGTGGGAATGTAGAATGGTGCAACCACTCTGAAAGACAGTGTAGTTTCCTCAGGAAGCTAAGTATAGCCTGCCATATGACCCAGCTATTCCATAGCTAGGTATATACTCAAAGGAACAGAAAGCTAAGGCACAAATGGACATTTGTATACCAATGTTTATTGCAGCATTATTCATGATTGCCAAGAGATGGAAGAAGCCAAAATGTCCATAAATGCATGAGTGGATAAAAAAACTGGTATATATACAGGATGGAATATTATACAGCTGTAAAACAGAACAAACACATGGACTATACAATAACATGGATGCACCTTGAGGACATTATGTTCAGTGAAGTTAGCCAGAAACAAAGGGACAAATGCTATATGGTTTCACTAATATGAAATAACACTAATGAGCAAACTTTAAGAGTTAAAATCTGATAACACAGTCTACCAGGGGACAGAAAGAGGTTAGAGATCAGGCATTTGATGCTGAAGGACTAAAGAAATGTTCAGCAGGATTTATTGTATACATCCAGAAATAGATAGCATAATACTGTGTAATGGTAGCACAATATCATAAGCACATGGAAAAAAGATGTCTGTGAGTAAATCTGAAAGATGTGGGATAGGGGAATGTACAAAACCAGAGGTAAAGACAGATGATTAAGACTGGGACTGTATAACTCAGCAAAAACTGGAGTGGCCAATGACTGTTGCTAAATGCACAAATATAAAAATATTCTCACAAGTGGGAGAACAAATGAATGTCAACCATGCAGAGTGTTGAAAAAGGGGTGGTATTTGGGAAAAAAACATAATCAAAGGAAACTGGAGTCTATGGTCAATAGTAACATTACACTTCCATTAAATGTAAAAAAGGCAATACAGCAAAGTTAAATGTGTATGAGAGGGGGATATAAGGGAAGGATGTGGGATTCTTGGGAGTGGTATTGTTTTTTGTCCTTACTATTATATTGTATTGTATAACATTTTTATTTTTCTTTTTATTATCTTTTTTATTATTCACCCCAAAACACACTTTTCATAATAATCAATATGTTTAAGTGCTGACTGTGGTGTTAAATGTACAACTATATGATGATGCCATGAACAACTGATTGTACACTGTGGATGGTTGTATGTTTTGTGAATATATCTCTATAAGATTGTAGGAAAAATATAAATAGAGGTAAAAGTGCTGGAGAAAACATGGAGCGAGGGATATACCTATTTATGTTGAGGAGGCAGAATGGTATAACCTTTCTGGAGGTCACTATGATGGCTCCAAAAGAAGCTAAGTATGGGGGGCCATAAGGTCTGGCAACCTCATTATGGGGTATGTATTTGGAAGATCCAGGAGCAGAGACATGAATGGACACTTGCACACTGGTGTTTATGGAGGCAGTATTCATGATTGTAGTGGGTGGACTTAACCTAAGGTTACACTGAGAAACAGAATGAAGAACTGTGTTGTATGCATACAATGGAATATTGAGCAGCTAGAGAAGGAGTAAAGCTGTGAGACACCCACAAGGTGAATGGATCCTGTAGACAGCATGTTGAGTGAAGTATGCCAGATACCAAGGCAAACAATATAATGCCTCACTGTTATGGACTAACTACAATGTGTAAACTCAGAATTGAATCTTAGAGCACAACCTAACAGGGAAATTTTTATTGTAATGATCTCTAGATTGTAAGCTCTTACACCAGTCAAATTTATTCCTGATTTTTAATGGCTATGTCCAAACTCTGAGATGTTGATCCCTTAATGTATAACCTGATTGGTCTCTGGAACATTGGGTATCTGTGTTACACCTGAAACTCAGAGCTAGAGCTCAGCAGATATGAATATCAGTATTAATGCATGCAACAACTGTTAAAAAAGAAGGCTGAAATAGACCCCAGACTTCAATTAGGGATATGAATGAAGCAGATCTGGTTAAGACTAGAACAAATAGGGCCAAAGGATAAATGTTGAAACTGACTGTGTTCAAACTTCAACTTCCATGTGTGACCCAGGGAAGAGATGTTTATTTGGTGTAGGGTCTATATTTTCTAATCAATATAACTTCTATACTCAGTTTGTTCAAACACTACAATTACATGGAACTTTAGATAGGATGTGAGCTATGGTAGGTCTGTATAGATCAGAAAGAAATAGCAACACATCCTGAAGTAATTTGGGTGGAGAATAAAAATATATATTTGGGGCCCCCCTGAAGAGCTGGGGGAGAATGCAAAAGTGTTGAACTTCCTCACCTGGATTGTTGCTGATGTTCTCACAAATATTGGGAACTAACAGCTTGATGTGCTGAGACCTCTGTCTTGGGGCTGGCCCCTATGAAACTTGTTGCTGCAAGGAGAGGCTTAACCTGCTTATAATTGTGCCTAAGAGTCTCCCCCTGAGTGCTTCTTTGTTGCTCAGATGTGGCCCTCTCTCTCTAACTAAGCCACCTTGGCAGGTGATCTTGCTGCCCTCCCCCCTATGTGGGACCTGACTCTCAGGGGTGTAAATCTCCCTGACAATGCAGGATATGAATTCCTGGAATAAATCTGGACCTGGCATCATGGGATTGAGAACATCTTCTTGACCTAAAGGGAGATGTGAAATGAAACAAAATAAAGATTCAGTGGCTGAGAGATTTCAAATGGAGTTAAGAAGTTACTCTGGTGGACATTCTTATGCACTATATAGATAACACTTCTTTGATTTTTATACATTGGAATAACTAGAAGTAAACACCTGAAACTACCAAACTCCAACCCAGTAGCCTTGACTCTTGAAGATGATTGTATAACAATGTAGCTTACAAGGGGTAACAGAGTGATTGTGAAAACCATGTGGATTGCACTCCCTTTATCCAGTGTATGGATGGATGAGTAGAAAAATGGGGATAAAACCTAAATGAAAAATAGGGTAGGATGGGGGTGATTTGGGTGTTCTTTTTTATTTTTATTTCTTATTCTGATTCTGATTCTTTCTGGTGTCAGGAAAATATTCAAAAATAGATTGGGGTGATGAATGCACAACTATAGTATGATACTGTGAGCAGTTGATTGTACACCATGGATGATTGTATGGTATGTGAATATATCTCAATAAAACTGAATTAAAAATATCAATAGTGTATCTATACAGTAGTCATGAGCTATGTGAGGAGGCAATAAAAATTTCATTTATAATCACAACTAAAAGAATCAGATATCTAGGAATAAACTTAACCAATAATGTAAGGGATTTGTATATACAGAAAATTACAAAACATTGCTAAAAAAATCAAAGAAGATGTAAATAACTGGAAAGACCTCTGTGTTCATGGATTGGATGTCTAAATTTCATAAGATGTCAATTATACCCAATTTTGTTTACAGATTGTACACAATATCAATCTAAGTCCCAACAGCTAACTTTGCAGAAATAGAAATCCAATAATCAAATTTGTTTGGAAGGGCAAATTCACATGTGGTCTTTGAAGGTTTGGCCAAGAAGTAAGACACATCCTTTCTGCACAATCTCCATTGTCCAGAATTGGTTTTATAATGCACCCAAATAGAAAGGATCTGAAAACTCAAGGCAGCAAATGGATAACTGATGAATAAATGTCCCTTCCACAGTCCATGGAGGTCTTTTGTTGAGTTAGCAGAGCTTAAAGATCAAAGTTGCTTACACAGAAGAGTCAGTGTGGAAACAACACCTGTGCTTGTTGCTGCACAGCACTGTAATATTCATGCATGAAAAACAATGCTTTATTTGAACTGAACTACCACTTTTAAGATGACAGTTTTATGATTCAACATTCATTCCATTACTGCAATCCCTTAACTGATTTTTGAAGCTTTGGGAAATATGTTTCTGTCAGCTCTTCCTGGTTATTCAAAACTTTTGTAGGGGGATTGAGCCTTGGAGCTTCTCACTCTGCCATCTTGATTCGGGTGGGGTGTTGCATTTTAAACTTTAACCTATGTGTGAATGTGTAGCATTGTGCTTCTTTTGCATTCCTTTGGTTCCTAATGTTATAGCACATTTTCATATGCCTATGGGCCATTTCCTGTCTTGTGAAAAGCTTTTTAAGTCTTTGGCCCATTTTTCTCTTGGGATTTCTGTCTTTCATTGATATCTAGATATTATTTATATCTTTCAGATATTAATACTTTGTTGGATGTGACTCTGCATGCATTTCTTCTCCTCCCTGCCCATCCCTGGTAACTCTCTGATGCCACATCCTACTATTTTCCCCCAATTCTGATTTCTTTCTAACCACTGGACTCTGTGTTTCCTGATCATAGTAGAAATATTCCCACCTCTGAGATCCTTAATACCTGCTACTTCTTACTAGAATGTTCCTTCCCCAGAGATTCACATAGCCCTCTCCTCTACCTTGTTCAAGTCTTCATGACATTGTAACCTTGTTTCTGAGCCTCTCCTGATATCCCTATTTGAACTTGCAATAACCCTCACACATCCTACCTGCCACCCATCCCTCTAAATTGCTTTCTTTAAAAATAAAATTTGCATTAGGGAAAACCTCAAAATATGCAAAATTAGAGAATATAGTATAATGATGCTTTTCCAAAGATGTATCAACCATGGTCAATAATTATCAATTTTTGCCAATCCTAGTTTATTTTACAAGTATATACTTAAAGCTGAATCTTTAAATGAGTAACTTGTTTTAACATCACAGTTTCCATGCCATCATGAAATCTAACAAAATTAATAGTCTCATATATAATGCAGTCAATATTCAATTTTGCCAATGTTCTCAAAGGTGTGGTTGAATAAAGATCCAAACAAGGTACACATATTTGTTTATAATTCAAATAGTATTCATTTTATTTATCTATTTGCATGTTGTCTGTTTCTCCCATTAGAATAGCAATGCCATTTAAGGGGGGATTTCAGGTTATGTTCTTTGCTGTATTCCAGGGTCAGAGAGATCAGGGACACCCATATAGAACTTAGGTCAACTTTCCCCAAGTCATTCCATGAGAGCCCAAAATCCCCATTGCACCCAGATCCCCACTAACCACAGGTAGTCTTTGGCTCAGGAGAGGGACAGAGAGATTAGGGTGGGCAAGTAGATAATTTTCTTTGGGGGTGGCTTCCCAGAGCCCAGCATGAACTCTGAGACAAATCATGATTTTGAATAAAGTTCAAGCAATAGGCAGCTTCAGGAAATCACAAAGGTTTTTGGTAGTAGAAGTTATTCTCCATATTATTGGTATTTTGGGAAAACATGAGATACCCTGAACCACTGAACACTGAAAGAATAGGGGACTGAAAATGATCAGACACACTGAAAACAAATGCTTGGAAATGTAAATTGGTTTTTAAAGGAATTTTCAGTGTGTGACTACCTGATTCAACTGCTCTGACATAGAGGAGTGTGTGTGCAGCTAACAGCTATAGCATTCAAAAACCCAAATCTCAGTGGCTGAACATCATAGGTGTTTAAATCTAACTTACATAAAATCCAGCTGGATTGGGGGGTGCTCCACATGTCAGGAATAAAGTCAACAGCATCTGCCATTTTCAATACCTGAGGGCCAAGGATATTTCAGGAGTCAGCATGCAGTCAGCAGAAGTGAGTTAAAATCACAGCTCTTGTGTGAGATATTTTCAAGGGGCAGTCCTGGAAATGACCCACATTAATTCCATCCACATTCTATTCACCAGACTTGAATCATGTGGCCTTACCTAACTATAAGATGCTTGGCAATATAGTCTACCTATGTGTCCAGGAAGAAAAACTGCTCATGAAGTTTTTGTGCGTGTAAACCAGCAAGATTCACAAATTCAAATCAGCATTCACTAACCAAGCATCTAAAACTAATACATAATTACTCAGATTTGGGCTATTAACAGAAAACATGTGTTTTATATTTCCCCACTGTTTTCAACTTCAAGGAAAGTCTTGCATCCATAAATGAAATATCATGAAAATATGAAGTAGTAAATGCTTTCAGCAATTACGGTATTATTATGGGACTTAATAAATATTTAATATTGTACAATGGGCCTCAAGTTATATGGCATCAATATAAAAAGAAAGAAAATTAAGCCAAATGAAGGAGCAATCAGAACAGTGAACTCACACTGCCATGCAGTTTGCTGGGATGGAAGAGGTAAACAGTAATTATGTGTTAAATAAATTAAATGAAACTGGAATTGCATAGCAGTTGTTTACATTTGATAAAGTGCCTCTACAAACACAGTGTCATTTAATCTCCCCAGCCTCCTAGGATAATCTTTTTATACATGGAAAACTTTGGTTTCCTTTCCCTCCACAAGGGACTTTTAAAATGCAACTGCATTAATCCTGATTCTAAGTTATTATTTTGGTCCTAATCTTCTTTAGCTTTTCTGCTCTTCTCCTTTCTTTGTAAATCGGAACTCAGTTCACTGGTTTCTTGTACATTGTGTAATGTGCATTTAAAGTCAAAATTTTCCCTCTACATGTTGCTTAAGCTACATTCCCCTATTTTTGATAGGTTGTGCTTTCATCACTATTTAGATCAAAATATTTAAAATTTCACATCATATTTTCCTTAACCTATGAAATATTTAATTGCAATTTTTAAAATTTTCAAAAATACACAAAAATACAAAGGATAGAAAGAATATTCAAAGAATATTGGCAGAAAACTTTGATAATGTAATGAAAGACATGAATATACACATTCAGGAAGGCCAAAAACCAGACCCAATGGGAGAAAATATTTGGAAACCACATACTTGATAAGAGTTTGATATCCAGAATATATAAAAAACCTACAACTCAACAATAAAAAGACAAACAACCCAATTAAAAATGGGCAAAATACAGGATTAGATATTTTTCTTTGAGGGAAAACAGATGCCTAAGAGCACATGAAACCTATTCATTTTCATGAGCTACTATGGAAAGGCAGATCTAAACCACAGTTACATATAATCTCACACCTACTATAAAGTCTGCTATTAAACAAACAATAAGCTAAAAGTGTTGGAGGGGGTGTGGAGAAATTGGGATATTTAGTCCCTGCTCTTGACAATGTAAAATGTTACATTTGCTGTGAAGGGTGTTTTGGTGGTTTCTCAAGAAGCTAAGTATAGAGTTACCTTACAACCTGGCAATCCCACAACTCAGGATATACTTAGAATATCTGAGAGCAGGGAAGTGAAGAGACATTTGCACACCAATGTTCATAGCATTATTTACAATTGCCAAAAATGGAAACAAGCCAAGTGGCCATCCATAGATGAATGAGTAAACAAAATGTGTTATACACATATGATGGAATATTACCCAGCAGTAAGAAGGAATGAAGTCCTGAAGCATATGACAACATGGATGAACTTTGAAGACATTATGTTAACTGGAATAATTCAAGAACAAATGAACAAATATTGGATAAGGCACTGATATGAATTAATTTTGGCACCAAAACTGGTACCTAAAAGGCAATACATAGGTTATTAAGATATAGAATGACTCTACAAACTGGGGAGTGGTTGTTCAATATGTGCAGAATGTTTAAATGTTTGGAAATGGACAGAGGTGACAGTAGCACCTTATGAGAATAATTAACAGTGCTAAATGGTGTGTGAGTGTGATGGGAAGGGGAAGTTTAGAGTCATGAATGTCATGAGAAGGAAAGTTGGAGGCTAAAACATGGGAATGTATAACACATTGAACCTTGTGGTGGACAATGTTCATGATTAACTGTACAAATACTTAAAAGTCCTTTCATAAACTAGAGCAGATGTCTGACATTATTATAAGGAGTTAATAATAGAGGGGTATATGGGAAAATAGTACCTGTTGCAAACTATGGTCTACATGTAACAATAATATTTAAATACTCTTTCATCAATGGTAACAAATGTAGCACACAAATAATATGGTATTGTAATGGTATACTCAACAAGGGGGTGGCATGAAGGGTGTGGGAAGATTTGGGTTCTTTTTTTATTTAAATTTCTTTTCTAACATAATGAAAATATTCTAAAATTGATCATGGGGTTGTATGCAAAACTATGTGATGATACTCTGAACCAGTGATTGCATTCTTTGGTCAGTTTGAATGGTGTGTGAATATATTTTAAAAAAATATTTTGCAACATTCTTGCATAAAAAATTTAAAATATGCAAAAATATAGGGGATAGAATGTTGAGCAGAATATTGAAAGAAAACTTCCAAAATTTAATGAAAGCCATGAATATGCACATTGAAGATGGCAAAAACCAGGATAAATTCCAAGAGAAAAACACCAATAAACATGGTAGTCAAACTATTCAATGCCAATGAAACAGTTCTAAAAGCTCAAGAGAAAAGCAAAGAGATACATATAAGGGAATCCTATTAAGATTAAGTCCTGATTTCTCATCTGAATCTTTGGAGGCAAGAAGGCAGTGGGACAAAATATTTAAAGTACTGAAAGAAAAAAATTGCAAACCAAGAATTTTATACCTGAGAGAGTGCCTTTCAAGAATGGACAGTTTAAGACATTCAAAGATTTTTAAAAAAAGCTGAGGAATTTCATCACCACAAGGCATGCCATATAAGCAGTGCTAAATGGAGTTCTTCAGACAGAAAGGAAAGGACACTAAACAGTGGATCAAAACAGCACAATGAAATAAAAACCTCTGGTAAAAGTAACCACATAGGTCATAAAAATGTTAATATTATTTTATTGTATGTTTTGGCAAGTAACTTTTCTTACTTATTTCATGTCATGTAATTCAAAATGCATAAAAAGCAATGGTAAATTTTTGGTTCTGGAATACAACATATAAAAATGTAATTAGTAACAAATGAAACAAAAAGGTGAGAGAGAGAGAGAAGTATAAGAACAATGTACATTTGTGCTATTAAAATTAAGTTCAGTTCAAATTTAGAAAACTTCATCTGTATGAATAAAAATAAATATTTGAAACTTGCAAAACATTAAGTTCATAACAAAGCAAACATTATTATTATGATTTATTAGCCTACTGGTAACATAAATACATGATTAATATATAGAGAAAGAAATGAGAAGGAGCTACAGATGACACAAAATGAAAAATCAAATAAATAAGAAAAAAAATAAATATGAAAGAACACACTAAGGAAAGAACTGAGATGGAAAATACATGACTTACAAATAGCAAACAGCAAAATGACAGGTTAAAGTTCTGCATTATCAGTAGTTGCTTTCAATGTAAATGGATTAAACTCTAAACAAAAGGCAGTTGTTGGCCAAATGGATGAGAAAGTGTGACCTAACTAAATTCTGTTCAGAAAACACTCACCTAAACTTGAAAGACACAAGAATGTTGAAGGTGAAAGGATGGAGGAAAAATATAACATGCAAATAGGAACCAAGAAAGAGATGGAGTAGCTATAAATAAAAACTGTTATAAAGAAAAAAGAGCATTACAATATAACTGAGAAAGGCATTATTTCAACAAGACATGTTAATAATTACATATATATATATATATGCACTTAAGCACAGAGCCCCAAATTATGTGAAGAAAATATTGAAACATTTGCAGAGATAAAGTCCACATTAATAGTAGATTTCATTAACCACTTTCAAAAATGATAGAGCCATCAAGACAGAAGAGCAATAAGGAAAGAGGAGACTGGAAAGAGATTAGAAACCAATTAACCTAATATATATACATTATATATATTAAGTATATATATATTATATATATTATAATTATAAACCAATTAACCTAATATATATATATATATATATATATATATATATATATATAGAGAGAGAGAGAGAGAGAGAGAGAGAGAGAGAGAGAGAGAAAGAGAGAGACAGAGAGACAGACAGAGACAGAGACAGAAACAGAGAGAGAACACTTTACCAACAGCAGCATGGTACACATTCTTCAGTGTACATGGGTCATCCTCCAGGATAGACCATATTTTTGACTGTTCTGGTTTACTAAAGCTCCTGTTTGGCAAAATACCAGCAATGGATTGGCTTTCTTGTGGTCTTTGTAACCATCTATTTATTTATCTGTCTCCCACCTAGACAGTGAGTTTACACAGGTGCTCAATCAATGTTTTCTTAATGATTGTCTACAGGATGTTATGCAATTTGAGTTAAAAATAAGAATTACATAGAACAATAAAAACTTAATTAATGTATAGTAACAAACAATAATGAAAGTCTAAAATGTATTGAAGTTGCCAGTCAGAAGGCCAGGTTCCCATCTGGCTCTGCTTCTTGTATCTTGTTTGACCTTGGGCAGGTCTCAATTCCTAAATCTATTTCCTTATCTGGAAAATGGAATTAATATTTGCTCTACTCACCTCATGAAGTTATCATAAAAGTCAAATAAGTCAATAGATTTTAACATGTTTTGTAAACTGTAAGGTACCTTGCTAATGTTACTAATTATTTCAATAAAAATTATTTTTAAAGTGGCATGCATTTTACTACAGTGAAAAATATGATTTGGGAAGCAGATTCAAAAATTCCAAATGTAAGCAAATTGAAGTCAGGGAAGCTATCTCTCAGGATTGGCTTTTATAAAGGGGATTTAATGGGTTACAAATTTACAGTTCCAAGGCCATAAAAGGGTCCTAACTAAGGCATAAACAGGAGGATAGCTTCACTGAAGAAAGGCCAATGATGTCTGGAACACCTCTCTAAGCTGAAAAGGCACACGGCTGGTTTCTACTGGTCCTTTGTTCTCAGGTCATATAGTTTTCAGCATTTGATTCCAGTTTCTTTCTCCAAAATGTCTCTCTCAGCTTCTGTGCTAACTTTATTTTTCAGAAACTAAATCCTCCAGCATGTTCATATGCCAGATAGTCCCCCAAACCCAGAGGCAATAGCCATTTCAAGGACATCAACCATATGCACCCCTTTTCAATTTGAACAAGCTAGGGTGGTCACTGCCCTGGTATCCCTGAAGACTGAGATACTGAATAAAATGAGAGGCAGAGGTGACAACAGGCAAGACAGGATTTAACAAAGGATTACAAATACTGAATCTTTATGTAAATATATTTTAAATTTTCCTAGGTGTTAAAGTAGCTAGAAGGAAATAACTGAAGTGGTATAATTGTAACTCATATTCTTTGAAACTTGCTCTATTGATGTTTGCTAAATCAGACTTTGAAAGCAACCACCTTTCTGTATATATGTTATATTTCACAATAAGTGTATAATGGAATTTGTGAAACTGTAACCTATAACAGTCATTGAAATTTGCCTAATAACTACTTGTTAAATTGTACTTTGATACCTATCACCTTTCTGTATATATGTTTTATTTCACACACAAAAAAATGTAAAAATAAAACACTTCTAAAAGAAATCAAGGGAGACCTAAATAAATGAAGGATTTATGGATTGGAAGACTACATATAGTCAAGATGTCATTTCTACACAAAATGATTTACAGATCCAGTGCAATACCAATAAAAATCTCAAAACTTTGCAGACATAGATGTCATGTATATATTCATAAAAGGTGAAGGTATCAAGAATATATAACATATGCACATACAAAAATGCCTGCAAATATATGAATGAATAACTGACAGAATTGAAAGGAGAAAGATTCAGTTCTACAATAATAGTTAAAGAATTCAATATCCTATATTTGATGATGGTTAGAGCCTTGAGAAAAAGATCAACTTGGAAATACAGGACTTAACACTATAAAGCAACAAGACCTGAGACACATATATAGAAAAAATAGCATGCAATACACATTCTTCTCAAGTGAACATGGGACATTCTTCAACACAGACCATATATTGGGGTTCAAAGCACATTTCAATAAATTATAAGATTGAAGTTATACAAAGTATCATCTCTGAGCACAAAGGAATGAAGTTAGAAATGAATGACAGGAGGAAAACTGGAAAATTCACAATATGTGAAAATTTGAAAACAGAGTCTTAAACCACCAAGGAGACAAGATATTAAAATGTAAAGTAGAAAATATTTTGAGATGAATAAAAAGGATAAAAATTGCAAACTTATGGGAATCAGGGAAAATAGTACTCAGAAAGAAGTTTACACATATGAATGCCTACACTTAAAAATAAAAGGAATGATTTCAAGTCATTCAAGTAACTTTACACTTTAAGGAACTAGAAGACTGAAATAAACACAAAGCTGGCAAAAGTAAGAGATAAATATTGGAATGGAGATAAACAAAATGAGAAGAAAAACAACAGAAAATCAAGGCAACAAAAAGTTGGTTCTATGGAAAGCTCAATAAAATTGATCAGTTTTGAACTAGACTAACAAAAATAAAAGATGACTGAAATTGTTAAAAGCAGAAATGAAAGTGGAGACATTACTACAGACATTAGAGAAATAAGTATTATAAAAGATTATGAACAATTGTACTTCAACAAATTAAATAACCTAGATAAAACAGATAAGTTTCTAGAAACATACCAAGTACCAAAACTGACTCCAGGAGAAATAAAAAATGTGAACTGAACTACAAGAGATTGAATCAGTAATCAAAATCTTCCTAAGAAAAAAAGCTCAGCAACAGGTGGCTTCACTGGTGAATTTTATTAAATATTTCAAGAAGAATTAACATGAATATTTTCAAACCCTTTCAAAAGATAGAAGATGAGAGAAATTTCCTAACTCATTTCAAGAGGACATCATTATACTGATATGTAAGACTCCACAAGATAACTACACACCAATAGTTATTTTGAATTTGTATACAAATCCTGAACAAGGTACTAACAAACCAAATCCAACAGCATATTTACATGGTTATACACCATGGCTAAGTAGGATTTACCCCAAGAATTAGAGTGAGTCAATATACAAAAATCAAACAAAAAATTCATACTAGAAAGCTATAGTGATTATAAACATGAGGCAATGGTGAAACAGTAGACAGGCAGGTAATTGGAACAGAATGGAGAGAAAACAAGTATATCCACATGAATATAGTCAATAGTCAACTAATCTATGACAAAGCAGAAAAAGCAATTTGAGAGAGGAAGAATAAGTCTTTCCAACAAATGGTGCTGGAAAAACTGGAAAACTAAATGTGGGAAAAATGAACACAGACTATACATATTTCACAAAAACTAACTTAAAATCAAATTCAAACATATAACATTTCTACAAGGTAACAGGACAAAATCTAGAGAATGTCAGATTTAACCAAGAATTTTTTAAGCAAGAAAAAACTATTAATGTTATTTGTACAAAAAGTACTGCCTAAGGAAGATACTTATATTCCTGATATCCAACTCCACCCAGCCACTCCTGTTTTATAAAGGTACAGGGCAGCAGATTTGGAGTTGGGGAAAGGTAGGATAGAAGACAACAGATAAATTAAACAGGGATGGGAGATGCAGAAAGAATGACAACCACACACATACCAATCAAACACTTTTAGTCCCTGTAGCAAATCTGAAAGATGCCAACTAAGTCTGCACTGACTGGTGACCTGCCATGGATGCAGGAGAAAATGTTCAATACTAAGGGAATTGCATTAAAAATGAAAACTCAGGGCCATAGCTACAGTGGGAAAATACAGAGGGAAGAGAAGGAGTAGCAGATTTTGTTAGTCATGTCACACAAGTTAGAAAATCTGACCACCCCCTTGAGGGGGGTAATCTTTATCATACCCATCTCCTTGCCTTAACATATTGTATATTACTTTCAGAAAGCTGAGACACTGGTTAATTGCTCCACAAGAGGATAAGGGTGGGTAGCCATCAATCTCTAGGAGATGGCCTCTTTTATGAAGATACAAAGATTGGATTAGGGTAAGTAGCCATGGTGAGAACTGTCAAAATTTTAAAAAATAAGATAGAACCCAGAGAAAATTTCAAAGATTCCACCATGTAGCACCACCAACCAGTTCCTGCATTTCTCTTCCTAGTCTCAGTAATCCCCATTACATAAGATTTAAATAATTGGGTCAGCTTTTTCTTCCCTGCAAAGTCTCTGCCAGTACCAGGTTATAACATAGACAGTGGGGAATGTTTGTCTTAGGCTGGTTTGTGCCTGAGACCACATTCAACTCCCTGAGGACATTTACCTGGGCATGAATCTTGAGAGCAGGGGTGATATTGATGTTAATGGCACTCATAAGATGTTCTTATTTAAGTAATAAGAGGTCATGCCCATCAATCTCCTGAGAACAAAACCCCTCTGCAATCTCCTGGCAGCCTTATAGAGAAGGGATAATCTCATACACATCCTCTATATTCCAATGGCTGGGGTTACTAGACAGGAACGCATGGTTGATGTCATGTAATTCTGGAGTGGGCGTAGCTGTATTTGGCTGCTCACATCATTTTCTCCATGCCCAGCTCTCTTATAAAGGCCCTGGAGATGCTGGCGAGACCTGATTCTCACCCAGTCCTGTAGGAAGCTCAGTCTGTAGTGGTTTCTCAGGCTCTTTTGGTAACAGAACAAACCACCCAGAAAGTTTCAGCTCTTTCTTAGATAACAAAGCCTTCATTTTTGTGGGTGAGAAACTAGGGCTTCACAATGGCCTGTGAGTTTTGAGTTAGACATCTTTCTGGTAACCATGGCTCATGAAGGAGGTGGTGATGTTGGAACAAGGGCCAAGGCTACTATTTCACTGCTTGGAGCATTAGTGCTCCCACTGACCTCTGGTTCTGCTTTCTCTTTGAAACTGTTCTCCCCCTTGGCCTATAGGCTCTCTGCTACTGGAGATTCCTAGGCAGGAAGCACTGAACACAATGTAGAGACCACTTCTCTCTCCTCCTAAGACTTAGCCTTGTGTTTGGAAACCAATGTCTGGGGTTTGCCTGACAGGTTCCAAGCAGGAATCTGAGCTACAACAGGTAAAGAGTTACTGGACCTGTCCTATACTACATGTGCTTTTCCCTGCACAGAGGAAAGAGGCATCCCAGGGACCAATGTGGGAGACATTCCTGCAGTGCACTAGGTATTTGGGATGAAGTTGGCAAAGAGTCCAAATGGGCCTGACCAGCTGGTTGCAATGTACTTGGCCTCCCCCAGGAAGAAGGAATAGCAGCTGCCAGCTGTGCCAACTCTAAAACCTATGTCTGGGCTCTACCTGGTTGTCAGGTGCACACAACTTGCAAAGGGGTATGGAGTTGTGGATACTGGGTAGCTGACATCTTAGCAGTCCCTATGGGGAGAATTGATAGGTGCTACAGGTGGTTTGGACTGGATGGGGAAGGGTGGCTTGGGAGTAGGGTTAGGTGGGATGGACAAGGTTGAATACAAGCATGGGTTGAAGAAAAAGGGTGTTGGCTTGCTTCTGGGAATGGGAAGGTGGGACCTGCTGAGTAGGTGGGACCATGTTGGCTGAGAGACAGTGATGGTGGCAGCTTGGTAATGGTGCTGCTGTTGCTGAGCCAACTGGAGGTGGGCAGCTCTGTGGGGTTGTTGAGATTGACAGTGATGGAACTGCTGCTGGTAGTGGATGTCATCCTGCTTCTGGATTACCACCTGATTCTGCTGAAGATGGCTCTGTTGCTGTCCATGAACAAGTGAATGGGGCTGGATCTGTGTGTAGGGGGCTGAATTTATGAGAGTCTGGCTGGGAGTAGGTGTAGCATTCCATGTAAGGTTCATGTCCACATTCTGACCACTCTCTTCTACTTCCACATTGTTGACTATTGCACTTTTGGTCTCTGTCCAGGATGCCCTGGCTCACAGTCACTTTTTGGGCAGCATGCAAAAGCTGTACCAGTCCTGTCCTCTGTGACATCAACCCCCATTCCTGAAGAAGCCAAGTGACCTAAGCCTCAGGTGACTGGACTCATGGAAACTGGGATGCTATTTTCACAGGCTCCACTAGTTTGACTAAGGTTGAGGGACTGGCCTGCAGCCTCAGAAGAAGCTTGACCACAGCTAGGCATTGGTGAGAGTCCCTAGAAAGGCTAGAGGAATGGTCTTCTGAGTTGAGCCTTACATTTGGGGTCCTTTGGGTGAGGCCTTTTTGTTCCTTGTCACCAAGTTTTGCACCTGATCATCTACATGAACTCCAGAGAGACTTGACAGATGGTACCTCCTGCTTGACATAAATTGCTGCCTGGTCAGGCATCAGGAGGAGTTGGGAGGCTAGAAGGGTATTCTGGCTCAGCATATGATTTACTGCAATAGAACTCTAGGCTGTGGCTTTAGAAACATCTGGGCCTGAGACTGGTTGAGGGGTGGGGAGGTGGTGTACCCCAGTAGCATAAATTGTGTCAAGGTGGGGGCACTGAGAAAGCCCACACTCTGGATCAGCAGATGAGCTTGGCAGCAGACATGGTGATCAGATTGATGGAGGCCTGGGAAGGGGTAGTCTGTTGCTGGGTTGTTCTGGTGTTTGGAGAGCAGGCCTGCTGACTGGCAACAATTGTGGCCTGCTGGACAGCAGTTAGACTATGCAGCTGGTCATGGCTGAGCTGCTGCTGGAGGACTGTCTTACTTGGGATTCCCTACAGAAACAGAAACAACAGGAGACATCTGTAAATATGAGATTTTACAAAGTGTCTCACACATCTGTGGGGATGCACAGTCCAAATTCCATAGGCAGACAGCAAACTGGCAACTCCTATAAAGGTCTTTCATGGACTCCCCAGGAGAGGCTGGTTGGCTGAAGAAGAAAAGAAAGTTTTCTCTCTTCTCCCTTAAAAGCCTTCAAATGATTGGATTAAATCCAGCTGATTGAATTATCTCAGCATAGAAGACACTACCTTCATTAATGTGATCATTCACAAATGCAATCAACTGATGATTTAGTAAAGCAGGCTTCTGGTTTTTAGTAATCAGCCACAAATGTCCTTGCAGTATCTGTTAGGCCAGTTCTTGCTTGACCACACAACTGGACACCATCACCTGGCCAAGTTGACACAAATGTAACCATCATAGTTCACCCCTTGTCAATTTGGCAGCTATACACATCACATTAAATCATACTTATCTCTAAATAGAACATAAAAGCAGACATGTTTCACCTAACAATACTCAATTGTCATGCATACAACCAGAAAAGCACTAAATCTCTCCAGAATAGGGGGTAAGTCTAAGGGTAATATTCACTCTTAAAGTTATATCCTATTACATAAATATATCACAGTCCTTGTTTCTGTAACTGGTCATGTGGTTGTACTTCATATTTACCACTACATTCTTCCAGTATACATTCCATCTTCAGTTTACCCTCAGCAAGCACTTAAGCTGGCCATGGTTCTTTGCCTGTGGGGTGACCCAAAATTTCATTCCTGAAGTTTATGGGCCATTGTTAGTTGTACCTAGGCTGGATTGTTGCAATTTTCCATTAACTTTAATAACAGGGTATGGTAGTACTAAGAGACAGCCTAGGGGATCTTCTGTGTTCCAAGAAAACTCTTCTTTACCTCCATTATGTGGTTGCTGTCCTATTTCCCTTAATAGTCAGGATCAATAACCCCAGCTAGTACAGTAATCCCCTTCCTTGCCTGTTGATTCAGAGGCATGAGAATCCCAAAGTGGCCAGGTGGCAACCTTACCTTTCAGTTCAATAGGAACAGTGTTGTATCTCCTGGTGGGACCTTCCTTTTGGAACCAAGACCTGTAGCAGAGATTAAGGTTGCAGGGACAGGAAGTAAAAATTTCTCTAGTGGATCACTAGGGGTGGTAGTGAGTTGTGCCACCCCATTTCCACTCCTTGGTTCCTGGAATGGTGAATCCTTGCTATGGGAGAAACAGCATCATAGAGTGGACACTGATTCTGAGCATACACAGTCCCCCAAAGAACCTTGCCCCAGGCCTGCAAGATACTGGCACCTGCCATACATGAGTCTTCAACATGCCATTCCACCATTCTATCAACCCAGCTGCCTCTGGATGATGGGGAAGATGGTAAAACCAGGGAATTCAATGATCATGTGCCCTTTCCCACTCTTCATTTGCTGTGAAGTGGGTTCCTTGATCAGAAGCAATGTTGTGTGGATTACCATAATGGTGAATAAGGCATTCTGTAAGTACACAGATTGTAGTTTTGGTGGAAGCGTTGCAAGCAGGGAAGGCAAACCCATATCCAGAGTATGTGTCTTTCCAGTTAGAAAAAATTATTGGCCCTTCCATGATAGAAGTGGTCCAGTGTAATCAACCTGCCACCAGGAAGCAGGGTAATCACCTTGGGGAATGGTGCCATATCAGGGACTGAGTGTGGGTCTTTGCTGCTGGCAGATTGTGTACAAAGCAGTGGCTGTAGCCAGGTCCACCCTGGTGCATGGAAGTCCATGTTGCTGAGCCCATGCTTAACCTCTACCCCTACCATCTTGACCACTTTATTCAGAAGCCCATTAGGCAATGACAGGAGAGACTGGGGAAAGAAGCTGATTGCTATCCACAGAATGGGTCATCTTATCTACCTGAGTATTAAAATATTCCTCTGTTAAATTCACCCTCTTGTGAGCATTCACCTGGGACACAAATGTCTTCATGTTTTTGCCCACTCAGAAAGGTCTAGCCACATGCCTTTTCCCCAGACTTCTTTGTCACCAATTTTTCAATCATGTGCTTTCCAAGTCCTTGACCATCCAGTAAAACCATTAGCAATGGCCCATGAATCAGTATATAAATGAACCTCTGGCCAGTTCTTCCAGTAAAATGAGCAACCAGGTGCACTGCTTAAATTTCCACACACTGGGAGGATTTCCCCTCAGCAGTGACCTTCAGGGGCAAAGAAAGGGGCTGCAGGCTGCAGCTGTCTACTTTCAGGTGGTACCTGTGTATCACAGAGAAGCATCTGTAAACCAGGTCTGCATTTTCTCTACTTCAGTCAACTGATTGTAAGGAACTCCCCAAGAGGCCATACCTCTGGGCTGGGAAAGAGAAAGTAGCATTTCACCCTCAGGTAATGTTGGTTACCTTTTAATCCATATTTCAGCCAAGCACCCAAGCAAACTGTTAATGCCCCCTCTAACCCCTCAATCTATAACATTGAAGGCATAATTTCTGCTTAGTGGTCCCATATCAATAAATTCAGCCTAATATTTTATATTCTTTCTCCCATTATCCAACACCATTATCATCCATCCCCACACATATTCCCATGCTTTCTGTCTATGCAAGTTGGAAAACTCCTGCAGTTCTTCTGGAGTATTGCATACTTCCTCATGGGTCACACTTTGCACCTCATCTTTTTTGGCATGTTGGAACTAGCTTAGTTACAGGTCTTGAAGTAAAGAGCTGTGGTGGGGTGGGTCATTAAAAGAATTAGAAGTATCCTTCAAACAAATTACCTCAGGGCAGTCTGTTGTGGTTTCATCTGCTGAAACAGGATTAATCTCAAGCCAGAAAGTGAAGGCTCCTTTCAGGGGAGGTGATTACAAGTTTAGCACACACTGAAGGGTTAATATCTTTAGGTGGAGGTTGGATGGCAGGTTCCTCAGGGCAAACTGGAGGTCAGGAATATCTTTCCCCAAGGCAGGCTGTAACTTGGGTAACTGTCTCCTCAGGGCTAACTGGAGATTGGGTGGCTCTTTCCTCAGGCATATTCAGGTGGGAAGGCTGTTTCCTCAGGGCAGACCATCACAGGTAAATATCTAGCAGATTCAGCAGAATCCAGGGTTCCTACATTCACACTGCCATATGTCCTGCTCCCAATTTTCAGGATCTTATTCTTTTCCAATCAATGACTTTACTTTAATAGTAGAAACACTGTGAGGTTGAGATTTAGTTTATGTTGTAAATCTGCTACTTGCACAATGAGACTCTGTGCATGGTTTTCAGAGATCTGAAGTCTGCAGCCACAGGAATTAAGATTTTCTTTGAGGGCACCCATAGAAACTTTTACATCTTTCATGCAGTGTTTAAGTTTCAAATTTGAAACTCATCACTTTCTCTTGTAACACTGTCTAACATATCGAAGAAAAGCCAGGCAACATC
The DNA here is from genome assembly GCA_000164785.2 of Choloepus hoffmanni. Taxonomy (NCBI): domain Eukaryota; kingdom Metazoa; phylum Chordata; class Mammalia; order Pilosa; family Megalonychidae; genus Choloepus; species Choloepus hoffmanni. The sequence goes on along the minus strand of KN194155.1, from coordinate 58,098 downwards.
ATTATACCCCTTCACTCCAGAAAACTCTGTTAAGGTATCCAAAACACAATCCCCCAGAGCCTTGCATTGTACAAGACTATGATTAGGAGAATCAAATGGTGATATTTTGTATCTCCATTGCCAACTCATACCATGGAATGTCAGTGCCATCTTGATTATTAGAAATAAGAGTCATTAGTGCCTTTGAATCTAATCAGAGTAGAAAACCAATTGTAAAAGACCATTTTCACTGTCTGCTTCTCTAGAACCACTCCTGGTAACAAAATAAGCTCCAGTTTGGCAAACCAGCCATTATGCAAAATGTCAGAAATGGATTGGCTTTTATAAAGGGGAGGTAATAGGTTACAAATTTACAGTTCTAAGGCCACAAAAATGTCCAAATTAAGGTATCAACAAGAAGATACCTTCACTGAAGAAACTCTAATGGCATTCAGAACACCTCTGTCAGCTGGGAAGGCATGTAGCTGGTATCTGCTGGTCCTTTGCTCCCAGGTTGCATTACAAAATGGCTTTCTCCAAAATGTCATTAGGATTCTGTCTCTCTTAGCTTCTTTCAGCTCTTTGATTTTCCTGGGGCATTTCTCTCTAAGCATCTGGGAATCCTCTATTAGCTTCTCTGGAGCAAACTCTGGGCTTCATCTCTTAGCTTAGCATCTCAATGTATCCTGCCTGCATCTCTTAGCATCTCCAAGTGTCTGGTTTTGTGTCAGCTCTTAGTTACTCCCAGGTACAAATGCTGGATTACTTATCTTAGCTTCTCTCCAAAATGTCTCTATTAGCTCTTCCCAGTTCCTTGATTCCATGAACTGTCTTAAATGACTCCAGAGATCTAATTAAGACCCACTCAGAGTGGGCATGGTCACTCCTCAATGGAAATAATATAATCAAGGGTCTCACCCAGTTGGATGTGTCACACCTCCATGAAAACATTCAAGTTTCTACCCCAATCCAAAGACTACTAAATCTGCCCCCACAAGATTGCATTAAAATATGTGACTTTGGAGGGAGACATAATATATCCAAATGGGCACATTCCACCCCCTTGAACCCAGAAAGATGTTCTTTTCAAATACAAAACTATTTTCATTTCATCACTTTTATAGGCAAGCAAAAGTCTTATGAAAATCAGCTACAGTAGGTATAAAGCCAGGAACTGTGTGGACCAGACACTGGAGAGTAATTTGACTTTGGGCATAATTCATACAACACTCATGAACACATGAAACAGCTGAGATCAGTGAAATTTGTAAATTCTCATGGCCAGGGGCCATGTGACCCTCCCTGCCAGGCACAGTCCCATTAGAGGAGGAGCCATCAGTGCTGGGAACACGGAGTGAGAACTGCAGTTGTGGCACTTATTGAAACCTCTGCTGATCCAAACTCCAAACATAGATAGACTGAGACCAAACACTGGAGAATCTGGAAGAAGTCAACCCAGTGGAGAGGAAATAAGGCTAGCAAAAACAAACAAAAATAAAAACAAAAATAAAAACAGAGATTTTTGGAATTCTGGTGAACATAGAATGGAGAAGCGCATGGCTGAAACATAGTCAGGCTCATATGCAAATCTAGTAGGTGAGTTTCCTTGTCCAAAGAGCCAGTTTCTCTGCTTTCTTGATTGTACCTTAATGGCCCTAACCTCATCTCCTAGAATTAGATCTGCAAGGGGGGCCCTTCTTTCTCTTTTTCTTTTTCTTTTTTCTCTTTTTCTCTTTTTCTAAAACACTCTAAGAACCCTATTACAGAAAGCCTCAAAGACTTGCAATTTGGGCCCAGATAAAAGTAGAGCTAAGTGAGCTCTGAGACACAAGGCAATAAGTTCAGTGTCTGAGAAAATTCACTAAACACCACAAATTCCCAAGGAAAGGGGAGTGTCTCCTTACAACCATCTTCCTGGTGGGCTGGGAATGCTTCTGCCCAGTGCCAGCACCACAGCCCAGAGCGGCCCCAACAACCCAGTGTGATGGGAAGTGTTTCCAACAACACATGCACACACTACAATATTGGGTGTGGAAAATAGCCTTTTCTCCACCCTCAGCTAATTGTCCTGGAGTTGGGAGGGTGGAGTTGTGTGAAAAGTGGGAAACTAACATGTCACATTAAGCCATCTTTCAGCAGACTGGGAAAACACCTACACAGCCCTGCAGACCAGAACTTCCCTTTGGGGATGGCACTCCCCTGTGATGTAGCACACTCATCCCTCAACAGAGGACTTGAAGTGCATGGCTTGGAAGAGGGTCCCACCCACAAGTCCAAGGGACCATACACCAATACCAAGGACTTGCAGGTAAGAAACAGAGACAAACTGTGGCAAGTCTGAACTGAAAGATTAGACTAATGGAACAGCTTTAAATCTCTAGGAACACCTGGGAGACTAGATAAGCTGCCACCCTCCCTAACTACTCAGACACATGCCTCATATGCAGGACTGGTAATACCAACTACACACACAACCTTGGTGCACAAATTGGATCCCACAAGACTCACACCCACACTCACCACAAAGACAAAGTTGGAGAGAACTGGCTTTAGAGGACTAGTGGTTCATGGATGTCACCTGCTGGTTAGTTAGATAAAGTGTACTCAACAAAGCTTTAAATCAGACAAATTAGAGATAAGGGTTTGAATCAGTGTACATATCCTAAAAGAACCATATCAAATTAAGTAAATGCCAAGAGGCAAAAAACAACCCAAAATTTCAAAGCACTTGAAAAAACCAGGTGATATGGATAACCCAATCCAAAACACCCAGATCAAAAGATCACAGGAGACACAGTACTTGTAGCAATTAATCAAAGAACTAAAGTTGTACAATGAGAGCATGGCACAAGATATAAAGGACATGAAGAAGAGTATGGCACAGGATATAAAGGACATAGAGAAGACCCTAGAAGAGCATAAAGAAGAAATTGCAAGAGTAAATAAAAAATAGATGATCTTATGGAAATAAAAGAAACTGTTGACAAAATTAAAAAGATTCTGGATACTCACAGTACAAGACTAGAGGAAGCTGAACAGTGAATTAGTGACCTAGAGGATGACAGAGTGGAAAATGAAAGAGAAAAAGAAAGAATGGGGAAAAAACACACAAAAATGGAAATGAACCTCAGATATATGATAAATATAAAATGTCCAAATACAAGACTCATTGGTGTTCCAGAAGGGGAAGAGAAGAGTAAAGGTCTGGGAAGAATATTCAAAGAAATTGTTGGGGAAAACTTCCCAAACCTAAACATGATAAATACAAAAATCATAAATGCCCAGCAAACTCCAAATAGAATGAATCCAAATAATCCCACTCTGAGACATATTCTGATCACATTGTCAAATACTGAAGAAAAGGAGCAAGTTCTGAAAGCAGCAAGAGAAAAGCAATTCACCACATACAAATGAAACAGCATAAGATTAAGTAGTGACAATTCAGCAGCCACCATGAAGGCAAGAAGGCAGTGACAGGACAGATTTAAAATTCTGAGAGAGAAAAATTGCCAAACAAAAATTCTTTACCAGCTAAACTCTCCTTCAAATTTGAGGGACAGCTTAAATTTTTCACAGACAAACAAATGCTGAGAGAATTTCCTAAAAAGAGACCTACCCTACTTGAGATACTAAAGGGAGCCTGACTGACAGAGAAACAAAGAAAGGAGAGAGAGATATGGAGAAAGGCTCAGTACTAAAGAGATTCAGTATGGGAACATTAAAGGACATTAAGAGAGAGGGGAAAAATATACCTGACAAGCATAAACCAAAGGATAAGAAGGCTGATTCAAGAAATGCATTCACAGTAATAATGTTGAATGTAAATGGACTAAAATCCCCAATGAAAAGATATAGATTGGCAGTATGGATAAAAAAATATGAACCATCAGTATGTTGCATACAAGAGACTCATCTTAGACACAGGGACACAAAGAAATTGAAAGTGAAAGAATGGAAAAGGTATCTCATACAAGCTACAGCCAAAAGAAAGCAGGAGTAGCAATATTAACCTCAGATAAAATAGACTTTAAATGCAAGGATGTTATGAGAGACAAAGAAGACCACTAAATACTAATAAAAGGGACAATTCAACAAGAAGAAATAACAATCACAAATTTTTATGCACCCAGTCAAGGTGCCACAAAATACATGAGAGAAACACTGGCAAAACTAAAGGAAGCAATTGATATTTCCACAATAATTGTGGGAGACATCCACACATCACTCTCTCCTGTAGATAGATTAACCAGAAGAAGACCAATAAGGAAATTGAAAACCTAAACAATCTGATAAATGAATAGAATTTAACACACATATACAGAACATTACATCCCACATCACCAGGATACACATTCTTCTTTAGTGCTCATAGAACTTTCTCCAGAATAGAACATATGCTGGGACATAAAACAAGCCTCAATAAATTAAAAAAAAATTGAAATTGTTCAAAGCACATTCTCTGACCACAATGGAATACAATTAGAATTCAATAACCATCAGAGACTTAGAAAATTCACAAATACCTGGAGGTTAAAAAACACACTCCTAAACAATAAGTGGATTAAAGAAGAAATAGCAAGAGAAAATGATAAATATATAGAGATGAATGAAAATGAGAACACAACATACGAAAAACTATGGGATGCAGCAAAATTGGTACTGAGGAGGAAAATTATAGCAATAAAAACACACATTAAAAAGGAAGAAAAAGCCAAAATCAAAGAATTAATGGATCAACTGAAGAAGCCAGACAATGAACAGCAAACCAATCCTAAACCAAGTAGAAGAAAAGAAATAATAAAGATTAAAGCAGAAATAAATGACATAGAAAGCAAAAAACAATAGAGAGAATAAATAACACCAAAAGTTTCTTTGAGAAGATCAACAAGATTGACAAGCCCCAATCTAGACTGACAAAATCAACAAGAGAGAAGACCCATATAAACAAAATAATGAATGAGAAAGGTGACATTACTGCAGATCCTGAAGAAATTAAAAAAAAAATTATGAGAGGATACTACGAACAGCTGTATGGCAACAAACTGGATAGCATAGAGGAAATGGACAATTTCCTGGAAACATAGGAATAACCTAGACTGACCAGAGAAGAAATAGAAGACCTCACCCAAACAATCACAAGGAAAGAGATCCAGTCATCAAAAAGCTTTCCAGAAATAAATGCCCAGGGCCAGATGGCTTCACAGGGGAATTCTACCAAACTTTCCAAACAGAACTGACACCAATCTTACTTAAACTCTTTCAAAACATTGAAGAAAATGGTACACTACCTAACACAGTTTATGAAGCTAACATCAATCTAATACCAAACTATGCAAAGATGTTACAAAAAAGGAAAACTACTGGCCTATCTTCCTAATGAATACAGATGCAAAAATTCTCAACATAATACTTGCAAATCAAATCAAAAGATGCATTAAAAAAACATACACTAGGACCAAGTGCAGTTCATTTCAGGCATGCAAGGATGGTTCAACATAAGAAAATCTATCAGTGTATTACAATATATTAATAAATCAAAAGAGAAAAATAAAATGATCATCTCAATAGATGCTGAAAAAGCATTTGACAAAATCCAACATCCCTTTCTGATAAAAATACTTCAAAAGGTAGGAATTGAAGAAAACTTCCTCAATATGATGAAGAGGATATGCAAAAAATGTACAGCCAGCATAGTACTCAATGGTTAGAGACTGAAAGCTTTCCCTCTAAGATCAGGACAAGACAGGGATGCCCGCTGTCACCACTATTTATCAACATTGTGCTGGAAGTGCTAGCCAGGGCAATCCAGAAAGACAAAGAAATAAAAGGCATCCAAATTGGAAAGGAAGAAGTAAAATAGTCATTGTTGCAGATGATATGATCTTATATTTGGAAATCCCTGAGAAATTGATGATACAGCTACTGGAGCTAAAAAACAAATTTAGCAAAGTGGCAGGATACAAGATAAATGCACATAAGTCAGTAATGTTTCTATATTCTAGAAATGAACAAATTGAAGAGACACTCAAGGAAAAGATACCATTTTCAATAGCAACTAAAAAATCAAGTACCTAGGAATAAACTTAACAAAAGATGTAAAAGACCTCTACAAAGAAAACTACATAACGCTACCAAAAGCAATAGAAAGGGACCTTAAAATATGGAAAAATATTCCATGTTCATGGATAGGAATGCTAAATGTCATTAAGATGTCAATTCTACACAAATGCATCTACAGATTCAATGTAATCCCAATCAAAATTCCAACAACCTACTTTGCAGACTTAGAAATCATAGTGATGAAATTTATTTGGAAAGGGAGTGTGTCTCAAATTGCTAAAGACACTCTAATAAAGAAAAACAAAATGGGAGGACTTACACTCCTTGACTTTGAAGCTTATTATAAAGCCACAGTTGTCAAAACAGCGTGATACTGGTACAAAGGTAGACATATTGATCAATGGAATTGAATTGAGAAATCAGAGATAGACCCCCAAATCAATGGCTGTCTGATCTTTGATAAGGCCCCCAAAGCCACTAAACTGGGACATAACAGTCTTATCAACAAATGAGGCTGGGAGAGTTGGATCTATCCGTGTCCAAAAGAATGAAAGAGGACCTGTACCTCACATCCTACACCAAAATTAATTCAAAGTGTATCAAAGATCTCAATATAAAAGACAGTACCATAAAACTCCTAAAAGATAATGTAGAGAAACATCTTCAAGAACTTGAATTAGGTGGCCACTTCCTAGATTTACACCCAAAGCACAAGCAACAAAAGAAAAAATAGATAAATAGGAACTCTTCAAGCTGAGAAGTTTCTGTACCTCAAAGTAATTTGTCAAATAGGTGAAGAGGCAGCCAACTCAGTACAAAAAATTTTCAGAAACCATGTATCTGACAAAAGACTGATATCTTGCATATATAAAGAAATCCTACAACTCAATAAGAATAGTACAGACAGCCCAATTATAAAATGGGTAAAATATATGAAAAGACAGTTCTCTGAAGAGGAAATACAAATGGACAAGAAACACTTGAAAAAATGTTTACCTTCACTAGCTATTAGAGAGATGCAAATTAAGACTGCAATGAGACATCATCTCACACCAATTAGAATGGCTGTCATTAAACAAACAGGAAACTACAAATGCTGGAGAGGATATGGAGAAATTGGATCTCTTATTCATTGTTGGTGGGACTGTATAACGGTTCAGCCACTCTGGAAGTCAGTCTGTCACTTACTTAGAAAACTAGATATAGATTTACCCTTTGATCCAGTGATTGCACTTCTTGGTATATGCCTGGAAGATGTGAAAGCAGAGACATAAACAGATATCTGTATACCAATGTTCATAGCAGCATTATTCACAATTGTCAAGAGATGGAAACAACCAAAATGTCCTTCAACAGATGAGCGGATAAATAGATTGTGGTATATGCACACAATGGAATACTACGCAGCTGTAAGAAAGAATGATGTCATGAAACATAACAACATGGATAAACCTTGAAGACATAATGCTGAGCAAAATAAGCCAGGCACAAAAAAGAAATATTATATGCTACCACTAATGTGAACATTGGAAAATGTAAAATAAATGGTTTATAATGTAGAATGTAGGGAAACTAATGACAGAGAGCAATTATGGAAGGGGGAATGATAACCCAATAAGAACAGATAAGCTATTGTGGGTAAATTTAACATTCTGGGAATGCCCAGGAATGACTATTGTCTTGTTAATTTCTGATGGGTAAGGTAGGAACAAGTTCACAGAAATGTTGCTATATTAGGTTGTTTTCTTGTGGTAGAGTAGGAACATGTTGGAAGTAAAGTAATTAGGTTAATTGTCTTTTTCTTACTCCCTTGTTATGGTTTGTTTGAAATGATTATTTTTTGTTGTATGCATTTTTCAATTTTTTATATAGTTGATTTTAAAGAAAGTTAATTAAAAAAAAACAATGAAGAAAATATGCAGAGCCCCCTTGAGGAGCTGGTGGAGTATGCAGGGGTGTTGAGCTCCCCACCTTGAAGGTTGCTGATGTGTTCAGACATAAGGGACTGGTGGTTTGATGGGCTGAGCCCTCTACCACAGGACTTGCCCTTGGGAAGACTGTTGCTGCAAAGGAGAGGCTAGCTCTGCCTATAATTGTGCCTAAGTGCCTCCTCCTGAATACTTGTTTGTTGCTCAGATGTGGCCCTCTCTCTCTAGCTAAGCCAACTTGGCAGGTGAAATCACTGCCCTCCCCCCCTACATGGGGTCTTACACCCAGGGGAGTAAATCTCCCTGGCAATGTGGTATGTGACTCCCAGGGAGGAATCTAGACCTGGCATTGTGCAATGGAGAACATCTTCTTGACCAAAAGGGGGATGTGAAAGGAAATAAAATAAGCTTCAGTGACAGGGAGATTCCAAAAGGATCTGAGAGGTCACTCTGGTGGGCACTTTTACACACAATATAGACAATCTTTTTTAGGTTGTAATGAATTGGAATACCTGAAACTATCAAACTACAACCTAGAACTCATGAATCCTGAAGACGATTATATAAAAATGTAGCTTAAGAGGGGTTACAATGTGATTGGGAAACCATATGGACCACACCCCCTTTGTCTAGTTTATGGATGGATGAGCAAAAAAATGGAAGAAAAAATAAAGGCACGCAGTGTTCTTTTATACTTTAATTGTTCTTTTTCACTTTAATTTTTATTCTTATTATTTTTGTGTGTGTAGTAATGAAAATGTAAAAAATTAATTTTGGTGATGAATGCACAACTATATAATGGTACTGTAAACAATTGAATGTATGCTTTGTTTTGTATGACTGTAATTGAATGTATGTGACTATATCTCAATAAAATGAATTAATTAAAAAAATCAGGTACAGGTGTGGTTTGTCCTTAGGCAAAGTTCTCTTCTGTCTGTGAAACTCAGAACATGCTATCTGCTGCCAATATACAAAGGAGGGACAGTCATAGGTCAAATGATCCCATTGCCTTAGGGAGAAATTTGAAAGGAAAACAGGTATCACTGGACCAAAACAGTTTCAAAAACAGGCTTGGAAGACTCCATTAGATTTCAAAGTCTGAGGCTCAATTGTAGAATAACATTTTATCCTTGGGGCTTGAGGGAGTGGCAGTCCCACACCTTCAAAAGGCTTATGCAGATGTCTTGCTCTCTACAAATGCTAGGGTGATGGCTTCAACTTATCCACACCTTGTGAAGAGCACCTTCTTCTCAGCCCCACCCTCCTCAATCATTGGGGCAGCACCCATACTCTCTTCCATCTCCAGGACACATGCTCAACCTCTTCAGAACATTGGGGTGGTGGTCAGGCTCTCCCCTATCTTTGGGGAATGTACTCCACCCTATCTGAAACATGGGGTGGCCACACTTTTCCTAAGTATTGAGGTCAAAAGCCTGCCCTCTGCATCAAGGGCAAACTCCCTTTCCATGTGCATGGATATGTCCACTATCCTGGCCTGAGACTTCCTAGCTCCAGACCTTGGTTATCATGTTCCACCTTTGAAAAAATTTTCCTTTAGTTTGTCCCTTTTCTGTCTCTTTTAGTTCAGACTTGCAGTGGTTCCATTTATACAGATCTTATAAAAGATTTGTTAGCTTGGTATGCAGCATACCAGGGCCAAAACCATCAAACAATAGGACCTTCCACAAATCCATTCTGGATAACTCCATCTCCAACCCTGGATTGTACTGAAATATTTGGCTGGTTCCAGTTTTCATTAAAACTTCACATGGGGTACTATGTTCTCATGTCTCACTCTGTAGAAGCTCATAATTCTCTAGACCATCAATTTCTTATTTCTTTGTACCAAATAGTTCTGTTCTCAGTTTATCTCTTTCTTCTTGCATTTTACTCCAAACTGCAAGGAGAAGACAGACAGAATTTTCCACATTTGGAGATTTCTTCAGCTAAGTATTCCAGTTTGTTTCTTTGAAATTCTGCCTTCCATCTGACACCAGTACTCAATTTTGGCAAATTCTCTGCCACTTGAAAAACAGGGAGCACCTTTATTCCAGTTTGCAATTACACAGTCATTGTTTCTGTCTAAGACCTCATCAGAAGTATTTTTAGAGTCCATATTTCTACCAACAGTCTCTTCAGAGAAATCTAGCCCTTTTCTATCAAACTGCTCACAATTCTCCTAGAATCTTCCCCTTTTCCATTTAAAAAGTCATTCCAACATGTTTGTATTTGCAAACTCAGCAGTACCCCACTCCTGGTACCAAGCTGTATTAGTCAGGGTTTTCCAGGGAAATAGAACAAACAAGAGATATCTGTAAATATGGGATTTTATAAAAAGTGTTTCATACAACTATGGGGATGCACAAGTCCAGATTTCTAGGGAAGGATGTCCAAGTCCAGATTCTGTAGGGAAGGCAGTGAAATGGCAACTCCTATGAAGGTCTTCCATGAACTCCCCAGGACAGGGTGGCTGGCTGAAGAAGAAATATAAGCACTCTCTCTTCTCCCATAAAAGTCTTCAAATGATTAGATAAAATCCAGTTGATTGAATTCTATCACTGTGGAAAACAATTCCTTTGTTGATGTAATCAGTCACAGATGCAATTAACTGGCTATGATTTAGTAATCCCACTTTCTGTTGTATTAACCAGCCACAAATATCCTTGCAATATTGGTTAGACCAGTGCCTGCTTGACAAGACAACTAGGCACCATCATCTGGCCATGTTGACATATGAACCTAACCTTCACAAGTATGAACTGGTGAAGCCACAACAAGCTGTCTCTGCAGTGCTCACAAAATCTGTATTGCCTACCATTCATACAATGACATGCAACCTATCTGGCACTGAGAGTTGAACCCAAGTTGGAATTGGAGTTGAGTTGTAGTTCTGCTGGCTCTCTGTCTCCATGATAATAGTTCAGAGTCCATGAGGCTTGTGCTCTGGCTGAAAACATTTGCTCCTCCCCCTGTATCTGAATCCTCCTGGGGGGCATCCACTCATATACCCAGGGTCCCCAGTCACTAGTTGGGCTGGGGGTCTGCATAGCCTCCATGGGGTTCTCCCCTCATCTCTTCCATTTCCTGAAATTATTGGGCACCAAGGGAGGGGTCAGAGGTGTCCAGTAAGTCTGGTGTCCCTCACAGCTCCCACTGCTCTGGGTTGTGCCCAACTACCATTCTGCCAGACTTCTGGTGCATGTTCTGGATTTGCAACTTCCTATGAGACCAGGAGGCTGGAGGCTTCAGGCTGTGGGCTGAGGGCCATGTTCAGCAATGACTTTTAATCACAAAAGTAAAAGTACTATTTTTGAAAGAAAAAAAACATAATTTGGATTTCATTAAAATGTTTAAAAGTGTGTTCTTTGAGTCCCTATTAAGAAAATGTAAAGATAAACTACAGACTGAGAGGAAATATATGCAAAACACATATCTGATAAAGGATTTATACCCAAAATATACAAGGAACAGTTAAAATTCAGCAATAAGAAAACAAACTACTGAATTAACAAATGGACAAAATATCAGAACAGACACCTCAAGGAAAAAGATATACTGATGACAAATATGAAACAATACCCAACATCATTTGTAATTAGGGAAATGCAAATTTAAAAAAATGAGATACCACTACACACATATTTGATTAGTGAATACCCCAAGGGTTGGCAACTCCAAATGCTGGCAAGGATGTGGAACAGGGAGTATCATTCATTGCAGATGGTAAAGAAAAATGGTACAGCCTCTTTGAAAGACCATCTGGCAGTTTCTTATAGAGCTAAACAAAGGCTTACCACAAATTCTAGCACTTGTGCCACTATGTGTTTATCCAAATGAGTTGAAAATGTATGTCCACAGAAAAACCTGCACAAGAATCTTTATAGCAGCATATTCATAATTGCCAAGAATCAGGAATAACTGATATGTACATCAACAGGTGCAGGGATAAACAAACTGTTGCACATCCACACAATGCACTGTTATTCAGGGATCAAAAGAAATGAGCTACCAAGCCATGAAAAGACATGGAGGAAACTTAAATGCATATTACTATGTGCAAGAAGCAAATATAGAAAAGCTTACGTACTTTCTAATTCCACCCATATGACATTCTGTAAAAGGCAATACTACAGCATCAGTAAAATGTTCAGTGGCTGCCAGGGTTTCAGAGAAAGGGAGTTTAGGATGCATTGGTGAAACACTGGTATTTTTAGGGGAGTGAGACTATTCTGCATGATTCTACAATGGACACATGCCCTTCACATTTAACAAAACCCATAGAACTAAACAAAACAAAGAGTAAATTCTAATGTAAACTATGGACTATAGTTGAAAAACATTGATTCATCAACTATAAAAAATATACCACATTAATGTAAGATGTTAATAAAAAGAGAACTGTATGCCAAGGGTATAGACAGGCAATTGAAAGTAACTTCTTTTGGCACAACTTTTCCATAGATCTAAAAGTGTTCTGAAAAAGTCTCTTTTAAGAAACTGGAATATCAGGTTACCAGGGGAGAGGGTAGGCATAGGGAATGTGAAATTAGTGCTAATACAAAGTTTCTATTAGAGATGATGGAAAATTTGGAGTGGTACATGGTAGTGACATAATTGTGAATGTAGTTAGCACTACTTAATTGTATATTTCAAAGAGGTTAAAATGGTACACTTTCAGTTGCATAAATGTTACCAAAATAATTTTTTAAATCATAGAACTTTTCAACAAAAAAGTGAACTTTAATGTAAAGTATGGACTACAAATAACCATATAATTCAAATAATATTGTTTCATCATTTTTAATAAAATTACCATATTAATGCAAAATGTTAATAATAGAGAAAACTGGGAGCATGAGAGGGATATATGGAAATTATGCATTTTACAAATGATTTTTCTGTAAACCTATAACTTTAATAAAAAATTAAAATAAAGTGTAATAAAATTGCAACATTAATTTAACAAAGAAAAATGTCTGTGATCATGTCTACTGCCACAGAAAAACTAGCTGACAGAATCCAATATCTGCTGATGATTAAAAAGAAACAAGTAAGCAAACAAAACTGTGAATACATATGTAGCCTCATACTCAATGGTGAAAGACTGAATGTTTCCTGAGTAGGATGAGGAAAAATCAAAGATGACTTCTTTCATCACTGCTATTTATCATGGTCCTGGATATATCATTCAGAGCAATTAGGCAAGAAAAAGAAATAGGCATCCAACTTGGAAAGGAAGAAGTAAAACACTTTGCAAATGATATGATTTGTACATAGAAAAATTATGTACAATTCATAAAAATCTTGTTAAACCTGATAAATAATGTCAGCAAATTTGCACAAAACTCTATTGTATTTTTATACCATGAGAACAAACTGAAAAGTAAATTAAACAAATTATTTTACAAGAGCATCAAAATGATAAAATATTTAGGAAGTAATTTTACCAAGGAAGTGCATGATTTGTATCCTGAAAACTACATAACATTGCTGAAATGTATTAAAGGAGGATGACCTTGGAAAAACATTGCAGGAAGCTACCATTAATGAAAACTTATCACCATTCCTGGTTCAAGAGAAGTTGTTAAACACTGCTATTATGACAATTGAAATGAGATGAGTAGCACAGTAAAATTTAAAAAAAATACTGAAAAGTTCATTTTCACTAAACTTAAAACATTATTATTCATATTGATACTAATTTTCTATATATAAAATTTTAACTTGAAATATTGTTTTACTTTAATTTAAATCTAATTCCCAAGTTTAAATAATTTTCACAAATTTTAAGTTCCAGGAATTATTGTCGATTAAAAATTTTAAAAGCATGTAAATAGAGACACCCATGTTCCCTTTCTCCTTAGGATTCAGTAAGGCAAATCTTGCACCAGACTGCCCAAATAACCAACTAGAAGGTTCCAAAGTTTTGTATATTCATGTCATGATTGTATATGCTTTCCTAGTCTCTCTAAACCTATCAGAATTTTACAGAAAAAATATCCTGAATTTGTAAAAGATAATTGTGCTGGTTTGAATGTATTATGTCCTCCAAAATGCCATATTCTTTAATGCAATCTTTTGAGAGCAGATGTATTAGTGTTGATTAGGTTGGAATCCATAGATTGAGTATTTCCATGGAGATGTGACAAAATCAACTGTGACTGAATGTTTGATTGGATTATTTCCTTGGTGATATGTGCCCAGTCCACTCAGCATGGGTCATGATTTATTCATTGGAGTCCAATTTAAAAAGCTCCCAAACAGAAGGACCTCAGAGCAATTAAGCATGAAATTTTGGAGAGCAGCTCAGAGAGACGTTTTGGAGACAGCCAGTGAAAGCAAACTTTTGCTGAAACTTTGGAGATGCTAGCCCAGTGTTTGCTCTGGAGAAGCTGAGGGCAAAATGCCCCAAGAACATTTTGAAGAAAGCACAGGAGATGAGAGAGGAGATGGAGTACAACCCAGGATCATCAGATGCCAGTCACATGCCTTCCCAGCTAACAGAAATTTTCCAGATGTCATTGGTCTTCCTTTGGTGAAGTGCTAATGCTTAATTTTGACATTTTCATGGCCTTCAGACTGCAAATTTATAAAAGCCAATCCATTTCTGGTATTTTGCATAATAGCAGCATTAGCAAACCAAAACAATACTATAGCATGCCTTGATCAGAAATTTGCATAAGATTTGCTAAAGTACCCCTTGAGAAAATAAAAAATAAGCCACACAGAAACAGAGCAGGAAATGAAAGGTTCTATGCTCACTGTTAAGAGCGATAGTCTTGGAGACACAAGGCAAACTCCCCTCCTCAGGAAACACAAGAAAAAGAAGCTTTTTACCCACAGAGGTCACTTAAATTGTCCCATTGCCATAGTTGCCTCCCCCATCTGCCATGCCTGGAAGAAGCTGTTGCCTTCTAGGGGACATGGCAAAATAGTCTATGAGGACAAATAGGGAGGTTTTTGCTGCTCTCCCTTAGGCTGAGTTGAGTCCAAAATTACCACATGGGGTGCCCTTTCCTGGCTTTAGTGGGCAACACTGGAAACTTTTTGCACACATTTTAGCTCTAGATATGTGCCCCTATCAAGCAGGAATCTCTGAAATTATGTATGCATGTTATTCAGTGCCATAGATTGCAAGATAAAAGAAATGGAGCTAACAACAGCCTTAATGAAGATGCAAAGAAATAAGATAAAATGCAAGGTCTAATATGCAAAACTCATTTGTCTCTTTGTGGTGCTTGGTCTAAGATGAGTCTCTTGTGAACAGCATATTGATGGTTCACATTTTTAAATTCATTCTGCCAGTCTATTATCTTTTGGTTGGGGAGTTTAATCCATTCATATTCAATGCTATTACATGAAGGCAGTTCTTTTTTTTTTTAACTATATATATTTTTACTTTATTTTTCAGACCAGTTGTACTTCACAGAAATACCATGCAGAAAGTAGAATTCCCACTTACTGTCCTCCCATACTGTTTTCTCTATTAGTAACATTTTGTATTTGTGTGGTACATTTCTTACAATTGAACAAATATTATTATAATTATATTACTGAGGTCCATAATTTACATTAGTGTTCATATTTTGCATTGTACAATTGTATGGTCCTTAATTTTTAAAATTGTGTAATATATATATGACATAAAATTTCCCATTTTAACCACTTTCAAGTATACAATTCAGTGGTGTTAATTGTGTTCACAATGTTGTGCTACCATCAATACCATCTGTGGTAGTTAGGGGTGTAATGTGCCCTAGAAAAGGCCATGTTCTTTTTTTTAATTTTATTTTGAAATAAATTCAAACTTAAAGGAATAGTTGCAAAAACAACACAAACCCCGTACACAGAACACCAGCTTACCCTGATCCCCCTCCCCTAATACCCCAATCCACCAACTTTAACATCCTGTCACACCACCATTTCTTTCTTTCCCTCCCTCCCTATCATCCATCGTTTATTGCTCTATCCTCTGAACATATGAGAGCAAGCTGCACACATCCTTGAACAAACAATATAATTCACGTATACATTTCCCATGAACTAGAACATACTTTTATGCAATCCCATTAAGCACAGTTAAGAAGTTCAAGAAATTCAACATTGATGCAAACCTTAAATGCTATATTTTCTTTTATCACTTAAGTCCCAACTGTATCCCACTTGAGCCTCCTATCTTCCATCCACAGATGCCATCCAGGATTGTCCTTTGCATTTAATTGTCATTATCTATTTAGACTCATTTTTTTTTCAATTGTGGAAACACATATACAGCCTAAATCTTGCCATTCCAACCCCTCCCTAGCATTCCATTAGTGGGATTAATCACATGCATAATATTGCAATGCCATTGCCTTCCCACCATTCATTACTAGAAATTTCCCTTCACCTCAAACAGAAATCTACACTCATTTCTAAACTCTCCATTGCCTCTTCCCCCGCTTCTCATAACCCATACTCTACTTTTCATCTCTATGGTCATATTCTCTGATACTTTGTTTTTGCCATGGGGCTTAAATTCAACATATTAAATCTATAACAATCTTGTTTTTCTTTGATTCCAACTTAACTTCAATAGGACACATAAACTATCTTCCTATACTCCTTAATTCCCCCACCTTCATGTAGTTCTTGTCAAAAATTACATATTTTACATTGAGTCAAAACCACTGATTCATCATTACAGTTTATGTATTTTAGATCCCGTAGGAAGTAAATAGTGGAGTTACAAATCAAAAATACAGTAGTATTGGTATTTATATTTACCATGTGATCTTTATTGGAAATCTTTACTTCTTCACGTGGTTTCAGCCAATTGTTTATTGTCCCTTCCTTTCAGTCTGCACAATTCCCTTTAGCATTTCTTATAGGACTGATCTAGTGGTGATGAAGTCCCTCAGCTTTTGATTATCTGGGGATGTTTTCATCTCCCCCTCATTTTTAACATCCAGGTGTTTGTGAATTTTCTAAGTCTCTGATGGTTATTGACTTCTATTTGTATTCCATTGTAGTCAGAGAATGTGCTTTGAGTAAATTCAACTTTTTTTCGATCTATTGAGGCTTGTTTTATATCCCAGCATATGGTCTATTCTGGAGAAAGATCCATGATCACTAGAGAAGAATGTGTGTCCTGGTGATTTGAGATGTAATGTTCTATGTTTGTCTGCTAAATTTCTCTATATCTCTCTCTCCCTTCTTTGTTTCTTTGCTGGTAGGGCTTCCTTTAGTATCTGAAGTAGGGCAGGTCTTTTATTAGCAAAATCTCTCAGCATTTGTTTGTGAAAAATTTAAGCTCTCCCTCATATTTGAAGGAGTTTTGCTGGATAAAGTATTCTTGGTTAGAAATTTTTCTCTCTCAGAATTTTAAATATGTCATGCCACTGCCTTCTTGACTCCATGGTGGATGCTGAGTAGTCACTATTTGTCTTATGGTGTTTCCTTTATATGTGGTGAATTGCTTTTCTCATGCTGCTTTCAGAACTTGCTCCCTCTCTTCAGTATTTGATGGTCTGATCAGAATATGTCTTGGAGTGGGTTTATTTGGATTTCTTCTATTTGGAGTTTTCTGGTTATTTATGCTTTGTGTATTTATACTGCGTGGGTTTTGGAAGTTTTCCCCAACAATTTCTTTGAATACTCTTTCTAAACCTTTACCCTTCTCTTCCACTTCTGGAACACCAATGAGTCTTAAATTTGGATGTTTTATTATATCTATAATATCCCTAAGATCCATTTCAATTTTTTCAATTTTTCCCCCAATCTTTCTTTTGTTCTTTCATTTTCCATTCAGTGGTCCTCAAGGATGTTGAGTCATTGTTCAGCTTTCTCTAGTCTTGTGCTATGAGTGTCCAGAATCTTTTTAATTTGGCCAACAGTTTCTTTTATTTCCATAAGATCATCTATTTTTTATTTACTCTAGCAACTTCTTCTTTATGCTCTTCTAGGATCTTCTTTGTGTCCTTTATATCCTGTGCCATACCCTTCTTCATGTCCTTTATATCCTATGCCATGTTCTCATTGTTTGTTTGTAGTTCTTTGATTAATTGCTCCAAGTACTGTGTCTCCTATGATCATTTGATTTCAGTTTTTGGGTTTGGGTTCTTCATATTAACTGTTTTTATCATAGGCTTTAAAATTTTCTGTTGTTTTTGGCCTCTTGGCATTTGCTTTACTTGACAGGGTTCTTTCAGGATATGAAAACACCAATCTCTAATTTGTCAGATCTACAGCTTGGTAGTATACACTTTCTCTAACTAGCCAGAAGATGGTGCCCATGAGTCACCTATTCCCCTCAAGTCAGTTCTCCCCAGCTTCTTTGTGGTGTGTGGGGGTCTGATTCTTGTGGGGTTCAATTGGTGCACCATGTTGGGGTGTGTTGTTGGTGCTGTCTGCCCTGAATATGGGGCATGTGTCTAAGTGGTTAGAGAGGAAGGGCAGCTTTAATAATCAAACCTCCGATTTGTTCCCAGAGATTTAAGGCTGTTGCAGGAGTCTAAACATTCATTTCAGTCTCACCACAGATTGCCTCTGCTGCTGACCCACAAGTCTTTGGTATTAGCATGGGGTGCTGGGATTTCTGAGTGGGTCCTCCTTCCCAGCTGTGCTTTTCCAGTACCTCTGTTGAGGGAAGGCTGTGCCACATCACTTGTGCTCTGACCCTCTAGGGAAGCTCTGGGCTACTGGTCTGTGCAGGGGTACTACCAGTCTGCTGAAAAGATGGCTGAATGGGGCATGTTAATCTCCCCCTTTTCTACAGCTCTGCCTGAAGGCAGTTCTTGAATCACCTATTTATCCTTTGGATTTTAGTTGTCAGATCTATGTTTTCCCTCTCTCTATTTCCTTTAAGTTACCCTTACTAATATTCTTCAGTTTTGTGCCCTACTCTAAGCTGCTTTCTCCTGTCCTTTTTCTCAGCTGGTAGAGCTCCCTTTAGTATTTCTTGCAATGCATGACTCTTGTTAACAAGTTTTTGCAGCATGTGTTTGTGAAAATTTTAATCTCTCCTTCAATTTTGAAGGAGAGCTTTGCTGTATAAAGAAATCTTGGCTGATAATTTTTCTCTTTCAAAATTAAAAAAAAATGCATGCCACTACCTTCTCACCTACATAGTTCTGGCTGAATAGTCAGTACTTAGTCTTTCATTGTTTCCCTTGTATGTGGTGAATCACTTCTCTCTTACTTCTTTCAGAACTTTTACCTTCTCTTCAGCATTTTACAATCTGAGATTCTATAAAAGTTTCACTCATTAATTTTATCTCTCAGAAACATAAATCCACCAGTGTTCCTATACCAGACAAGTCATAAAACCTAGAGACAACAGTCTCTTTAAGAGGAAAAATTAGATACAGCTCTCTTCCATATAGAGTTGACACTCCCTTTAAATATGAACAAGTTAGGGTGGTCACTGTCTAGACACCCTGAAGATAGAGAAAGAGTTTAAGTGACAGGAAGGGGTAGCAACAAATAAGATAGTATTTAACAATGGTCTATGAATACTGAAAGTTTATGTAAATATATATGCATGTTTTTACATGCTAGGATGTTGAAATAACTAGAAGGAAGTAAATGACATGGTGGACCTGCAACCTATAATATTCTTTGGAATTTGCTCTACAGCTGCTCACTAAATTCTACTTTGAAGGTTCTACCTTTCTGTATATACCCTATACTTCATGATTAGAACTGAAACTGTGGAACTGTAAACCATAGCAATTTTTGAAATTACCTAATGACTTGAGCTGTACACCAGAAGTTAACACCTTTCTGTATGTTATATTTTACAAAAACAGAAATAACTAAAATTTTGGAAATATAACCCATAACATCCTTTGAAATTGGCTAACTATTTGTTAAATTGCACTTTGAAATTTATCATGGCTGTGTATATATGTTAAAGTTTACAATAAAAAAATGCATTAAAAATTAATTGGTCAAAAAGTCAGTTGACGGGGTGGGGAAAGATGGTGGAGTTGTGGGGTGTGGAGTTTGGTTACTCTTCTAGGGCAGCAGGTTAAATTGCAAGGAATTATATGGGACAACAGTTTGGAGGGCTTCTGTGACCAGAAACACACTTTACACCAGTCTGCAACAGCAGAGATCACCACAAAGAACTGTAAATTTCCCAGAGCAGGAGGATGATGTCCCATCCCCACAGGCAAGGAAGAGTGTCTTGGAGATGGTTCCCCAAGAGGAAAAGAAACAGTCTCTGATGGGAGCAAGGAGCATGTCTCAAACAGGCTCTAACTGCAGAATTAATTAGAATTAATAAAAGCTCTGAGCACAGATAAATCAAGGACAAATTAAAGGAACCAGGAGGTTTTGAAATAGCAGAGAGGAGGTGGGGCTAACAAACAAAATAAGAAGAGATTTTTGAAGTTGAAGGAGCTCAGAATACTTAGGACTGGGCCCTAAGAAAAAGAGGAACATGGAAATGGGTACCAACTCCAGCTCTTATTGGCAAACACAAGTAGCTGGGGCAGGCACTGAAAAGGTTTTCTTTTCTTTTATTTCTCTCCAATTCCTTATTTTTTAGCACTTCAATAGGCCATTAGAGATGCTGGAACTCTTAGGTTTCAGCACTCTCCTGGGCAAGGGTAGTAGTAAGGTTGTCTGAGAGTAAAATATCAGGTAAAGGACATAATTCCCTACAGGACACATCTTTAAATAGTCTCTTCTTGGAGCAAAGGAAAATAGTTAGCAAAGATAAATCTGTATTTTTAATCCCAAGACAGAGAACATGGGGCTTACTGAAAAAAAAAAAAAAAAAAAAAGAAATAAGATAAAAAATGCAGAGGCTTTTGGAGTTGGCCAAGCTTATAATGCTGGAATGGAGCTGTGCCCCAAAAGTAGGTGCGCAGAGCCAGATGCCAATTCTGGAACTAGACTGGTGAAACTTGGGGATGTGGAAAGTCTCTGAATAGAGATTTCTTTTTTTTTTCTTTTTTAAAAGCTATTCTAAGTAGCTCAGTAGAGAAAGCAGTCAATATTTTCAATTGGTAGCTGGACCCAGGCAATGGTGGAGCCAAGATAGGTTTGAGAAACCAAGCACTGACTCTACTGGGGGAGATAACTCCCAAGGGGCATAATTAGCCAAAGAAAAGGAGTGAAGGTTTGTTCCCAGCTCAACAGATGCTCCTAATTCAGAGAACTCAGACTGCAGGAGATGGAAAACTGAAAAAGCTTGAGTCAGCCATGCTCCTGGCAGGGACAGGGACAACTGAAAATTAGAGGCACTGCATCTCTCTATAGCAGTGTTGAGGTGCAGGCTGACAATCACCACCTGCTGGACAGGATAGGAAAAGCACAGCATCTACAGGCTTCACAGGATTGTATTACAACTTTCAGGGCCTCATTCTCAGGGAAACTTGAAACAGAATGCACTCTCATCCTGAAACCTGGGCCTATCTGGACAGGGAAAATCTGATGGAGTCAATCATATCTGGGGAGACACACTCACAAAAGTCTACATAGAGGTAGAGAAAAAAAAAACAGAAAAACAAGACATGAAAAATTCTGGTCAACAAATCAGAGCTATGTTAGAGATCTAGAATAAGTTGAACTGAATGCCAAAGAACAGATAGAGAAGAAAGACAATCAACAAGAAAACCCTAGGGGAAAAATGTAAATGAGCTCCAGAATAAAATAATCAAGAAAATCAGATGCTTAGACAGCTAAAAATCATGAGCCATACTAGGAAACATGAAAATATAGACAAGCCAAAGGACAAACACTTCAATTAAGGTACAACAGTTGAAACAACTAACCAAAGATGTTCAAATAAATAAATGAGCTGAAGGAAAATGTGGCATAAAAGAAGGAAATAAAAAAAGACACTGGATGAACACAAGGAAGAATAAGTAAGCTTGAAAAAACAAATGGCAGAACATATGGGAAAGAAAGAGACAAAAAAAAATGAAAAACACAATGAAGACATACAATGGTAGATTTGAAAAGGCAGAAGACAGAATCAACTAGAAGACAGGACAACTGACATTATACAAATAAAAGAACTGATAGGGAAAAGAATGAAAAAATACAAGTATGGTATTAAGAAAGTGAATGACAACATGAAGCACATGAAAATAGATGTTATGGGTGTCCCAAAAGAAGAAGATAAGCAAAAAGGGGCAGAAAGAATAATAGAAGAAATAATCACTGAATATTTCCCAACTCTTAAGAAAGACATAAAATTACAGATTCAAGAACCATAGCATACCTCAAACATAATAGATCCAAATATATTTACTCCAAGATACTTACTTATTAGATTGTGCAATTTCAAAGACAGAAAGAGACTTCTGAAAGCAGCAATAGAAAAGTGAACCATCACATATAAAGGAACCTTTATAAGACTCTGTGCCGAGGTCCTGCCTCAGCAAACGTGACAGGGTCCTAAAGTGGGGGTCGGCGTCGGCGCAGCAAGGAAGGAGACAGACACGCAAAGTGTCTGGGACGAAGCTCAGGGCTCCGACAATTTTAATGAAAAAGTGATTTTCTTTTATAGCTCAAAGTTACATAAGCTCTGCACCTGGATCACGCGGGTGAGAGCTGGCAAGCACAGCATATAAATCACAAAACCATTGTTACTCAATTCCAGGGGACATTGGGGTCCGAACAGGGCGGGGGAACCGAGCAGTGTGTGTTTTCATCCCTATGTTAAGACAACTCTATTCCGGTGCAGACCTCCCAAGTTTCTTATGATATTCTTCCTTGTTCTCAGCAATGATCTCTGTTTTGGCTATTTTTAATTATTTAGGAGGGCTTGTTTTTGTACCTAAAGTAAATTAGCTGTGGGCTCATACAAGGAACTATTCTCGTACCATAAGCCCGTGGGGTGGGTGCCCAAAGAATTTCTTGTATGTTCTGGCTGCCCGAGGCCAGCCATAAGGCACTAGTGGAGCGTGTTGACCCTGATTCAGTTCTAACCTCAGCAAACAACGGGGCCTGTCAAGGAACTGGGTGATGAATTACGTGGTTTACATTGCTTCTGCTTTGGCCTTCTAGTCACTTTCTCAGTGAAATATTTTTGGATGTCAAAGGGGGAGCTTGTGTAAAGGAGGATGTCTGGAAAGGGGCAAGGGGGCTTCAGGCGGCTAAACGGGGTGGCTGCTTTCTCATAGGTGGAGGAGGGGGTTCATCGAAAGGTAAAATCATCAGAAGGTGCCCAACACTTTGTCATATCTTTGATTATTATCCAGAGTATATCCCAAATAATAACATTAGCAAAGAAAAAGAGAAAGCAGAAGCACAAAGATTAAAAGAATCAGCATTGCAATAGTCCATCGGTGGTAGGCTTTGCCAGGATCCGTCGAGGGGCCACGCCCGCCGCTGTGCGGCACATCCACAGTAATGTTTTCTGTTGAACCTGAGGCTTTGCCATCAGGTTTAGGATGTGGCGATTTGGCTCCCGACAACTCTGTATACATCTCTCTACAGAAACCATGCAGGCAAGAAAACAGTGGTATGATATAGCTAAGATAATGTAAGAGAAAAATTGAAAACCAAGAATTGTATATCCAGCAAATCTGTCCATCAAACATGGAGAGATTGAACTATTTTCAGATAAAGAGACACTGAGAATTTGTGAATAAGGGACATGCTCTAGAAGAAATATTAAAGGGAGTGCTATAGGCTTATAGGAAAAGACAGGAGAGAGAGTTTTGGATAAGAGTGTAGAAATGAAGAGTATCAGGAAAGGTAAAATTAAACAGAGAAAAAAATAATACAAGACATAAAATCCAAAAGCAAAAAGATAGAAAAAGCATAGTTGTTCTGGTTTGAAACTGTTATGAACCCCAGAAGAACCATGAAAATTTAACACAGTCTCATTTGGTGGAAACTTCTGATTGTGTGTTTACATGGAGATGTGACTCAACTGTTGCCAGACTTCTGATTAAATTATTTTCATGGTGGTATAGACCCCACCCATTCAGGGTTGGTTGTGATTCATTCATTGGAGTATTTGGGAGGGAGGATAAGAGTTGACATGGATCAAGATGCTTGTGGATGCTTGGAGATGCTTGAAGATGCAGACAGAAGGACATCTTGAGATGCTATGAGATGAAGGCCAGCATTTGCCCCAGAGAAGCTGTTCTAGTTTTCTAATGCTGCCAGAATGCAAAACACCAGAAGTGGGTTGGCTTTTATAAAAGGAAGGTTATTTGGTTACAGATTTACAGTCTTAAGGCCATAAAGTGTCCAAGGTAATGCATCAACAATTGGGTACCTTCAATGGAGGATGGCCAATGGTGTCTGGAAAACCTCTGTTAGCTGGGAAGTCACATGGCTGGCATCTGCCCCAGAGTTCTTGTTTCAAAATGTCTTTCTCCCAGGACATTACTCTCTAGACTTCAGCTTCTCTTCAAAATGTCATTGTCAGTTGATCTTGGGGTGTTTGTCCTATCTTAGCTTCTCCAGAGCAAAAGTCTGCTTTCAAAGACCATCTCCAAAATGTCTCTCTAAACTGCAATTCCTCCCTCAGCTCCTGTGCATTCTTCAAAGTGTCCCTCTTGACTGTAGTAAGCTCACTCTTTCTGTCTGAGCTTATATAGTGCTCCAGTAAGCTAATCAAGGCCCATGCTGAATGGGTGGGGCCACATATCTTTGTATATTATCCAATGAAAGATCCCACCCACAGTTGAGTGATCACATCTCCACAGAAACATCCAATCAAAAGTCTACAGCCCAATCAACACCAATACATTTCCTGCCCACACAAGATTGCATCAAAGATAACAGCATTTTGGGGGACATAATACAACCAAAGCAGCACATGCCACACCCTGGATCCCAAAATGACATGATCTTTCCATATGCAAAATACATTCATCCCATCACAATATCACAAAAAATTAAATCAATTCAGTAACAAAAGTTAAGTACAAGATCCCATCAAAATCAGTTACAGCGGTGGTCTGTCCAAAAGAAAAATTCCCCTTTGACTGTGGACCTGTAAGCTTACAAGTTATGTGCTTCCAATATACAAAGGAGAGACATTCATAGGCTAAACATTCCCAATGCCATAAGGAGAAACTGAAAGGAAAACAAGGTTGACAGGAACAAAACAGTTTCCAAAACCTGCAGGGCAAACTCCATTAGATTTCAAATCAGAGTCATTAACAGAAGGACATTTTATCCTTGGGGCTTGAGAGAGTGGGAGTCTAACCCTTCCTAAGGGCCTTTGCAGCAGCTCTTTTCTCTCCAAATGCTGGGGTGAATGTTCTAAAATATCCACACACTGGGGAGACCACTTTCTCAGTCCCACCCTCCTCAAGCATAGGGGCAGCACCCAGATTCTCTTCCACCTCCTGGGCAAATGCTCAACCCCTTCAGAACAGTGGCGTGGTGGCCAGTCCATCCCCAGTCCCCTGTGAATGTGCTCCACCCTTTTTGAGGTCAGAGGTGGAAATACCTTGCCTGAACATCGAGGTGGAAAGCCCACCCTTGACCTCTGGGGCAAACTCATCCTTTCCATGCATGTGGGTCACCCCCTCTCACAACCCAAGAACTGTTGACTCCAGACCTCAACTTCCATGGCTCTGTCTTTGAAGATACTTTTCCTTCAATATTTTCCTTGTCTGTCTCCTCCAGTACAGACCAGCAGTGGCTCTGTCTATAAAGATCTTGCAAAATTCCATTGGCTTCACATGAAGCACACAGGTGTCAAAGCCATCAGACAACAGGACTTTCCAAAAATCCTTTCTGGATAACTCCATCTCCAATTTTGGCTTGTACTTGAATGGCAGTCAGTTTCCATGTTTTGTGAAACCTTCATGTTGGTCTGTAGCTTCTGGGGATCCACCCCCTGGAAGCCTGGAATTTCCAAACCATCAGTTTCTGGTTTCTTTGAACCCAAGAGTTCAGTTCTAAGTTTAACTCTCTTTGCTTACAATTTACTATAAGCTGCAAGGAGAAACCATGCTATATCTACAGCTTCTAGTTTCAAAATCTCAGCCAAGTATCTCAGCTCATCACTTTCAATTTCTGTCTTCCATCTGACATCAGGATACAATTTTGCCAAATTCTCTGCAACCTTCAAACAAGGATTGCCTTCTTCCAGTTGGCAATGACACTTCATCATTTCTGCTCAAGTCCTCATCAGAAGTATTTTTAGAGTCTATATTTCCACAAATATTCTCTTTAAAGCAGTTTAGACCTTTTATATCAAGCTCCTCAAATTCTTCCAGAATCTTCCCCTTATCCATCTAGAAAGCCACTGCAACATGTTTGATATTTGCAAACAGCAGCATGAGCACCAGACTCCTGGTCCCAAAATCTGTTCTAGTTTGCTAGTGCTGCCAGAATGCAAAACACCAGAGATGGATTGGTTTTAATAAAAGGGAGTTTATTTGGTTTCATAGTTACAGTCTTAAGGTCATAAAGTATCCAAGGTAACACATCAACAATCAGGTACATTCAATGGAGGATGGCTAGTGATGTCTGGAAAGCCTCTGTTAGCTGGGAAAGCAAATGGCTGGCTCTGCCCCAGAGTTCTGGTTTCAAAATGGCTTTCTCCCAGGACATTCCTCTCTAGGTTTCAACCTCTCTCCAAAATGTTATTCTCTGTTTCTCTTGGGACATTTATCCTCTCTTAGCTTCTCTGCCACAAAAGTCTGCATTCAAAAACCATCTTCAAAGTATCTCTGTAAACTGCAGTTCCTCTCTCAGCTCCTGTGCATTCTTCAAAGTGTCCCTCTTGGCTGTAGCAAGCTCACTCCTTCAGTCTGAACTTATATAGTGATCCAGTAAACTAATCAAGGCCCATGCTGAATGGGCAGGGCCACACCTCCATGGAAATTATCCAATGAAAGATCTCACCCAAAGTTGAGTGATCACATCTCCACAGAAACATCCAACAAAAAGTCTTTAACCCAATCAACACCAATACATTTCCTGTCCACACAAGACTGCATCAAAGTTAGTGGCATTTCGGGTGACCTAATACATCCAAACCAGCACAGAAGCTAAGAGAGGAATCCCAGACCTTTAGAGAGAAACATCCTGGGAGAAAGAAGCAAGGATGCAGAGGAGCTGAGAGAGAGGAGCTAAGAAAGACCCAAAGGAATTTTGGATACTGCAATTTATTTTTATTCATTTTTAGATATATTCACATACCATGCAGTCATACAAAACAAATCATACACTAATTGTTCACAGTACCATTACATAGTTGTGCATTCATCACCAAAATCAATCCCTGACACCTTCATTACCACACACACAAAAATAACAAGAATAATAGTTAAAGTGAAAAAGAGCAATTAAAGTAAAAAAGAATATGGGGTGCCTTTGTTTTTTGTTTCCTTCCCCCATTTTTCTACTCATCCATCCATAAACTAGACAAAGGGAAATGTGGTCCATATGGCTTCTCCAATCCCATCATCACCCCTCATAAGCTAAATTTTTATGCAATAGTCTTCAGGATTCATGGGTTCTGGGTTATAGTTTGATGGTTTCAGGTATCTACTGCCAGCTACCCCAATTCATTAGAACCTAAAAAGGGTTGTCAATATTGTGCATAAGAGTGCCCACCATAGTGACCTCTCAGCTCCTTTTGGAATCTCTCTGCCACTGAAGCTTATTTCATTTCCTTTCACTTCCCCCTTTTGGTCAAGAAGATGTTCTCCATCCCATGATGCTGGGTCTACATTCATTCCTGGGAGTCATGTTCTATGCTGCCAAGGAGATTCAGTCCCCTGGGTGTCTGATCCCATGTAGAGGGGAAGGCAGTGATTTCACCTTTCAAGTTGGTTTAGCTAGAGAGAGAGGGCCACATCTACCAACAAAGAGGCACACAGGAGGAGGCTCTTAGGCACAATTGTAGGGAGGCCTAGCCTCTCCTTTGTAGCAACAGTCTTCCCTAGGGCAAGTCCTGTGGTAGGAGAATGCAATTTTGAAATGCAACCCAGGAACAAAGGACAAGCAGATGCCAGCCACATGCCTTCCCAGCTAATTGAGGTGTTTTGTGTGCCATTGGCCTTCCTTTGGTGAAGTTATACTCTTGCTGGTACCTTAGTTTGCACACATTTATGGCCTTTAACCTGTAAATTTGTAACATAATGAACTTCATAAAACCTAATCCAATTGTGGCATTTTGCATAACAGCAGCATTAGCACACCAGAGCAACTGCCCTTAAAGTAATAACAATAAATATTAATGTTTAAACTCCCCAATAAAAAGGCAGAGACTGGTAGAAAGTATTATAAAACAGGACCTGTCTATACACTGGCTACAAGAGACTCAATTTAGACACAAAGACAAAAATAGATTAAAAGTGAAAAGTTGGAAAAAGATATTTCATACAAACAACAACCAGCAAAGAGCAGGGATTGTTATATAAATATCAGAAAATTTAGACTTCAAATGTAAAACTACTAAAAAATTAAGGACACTATGTATTAATAAAAGGGACAACTAATCAAGAAGATATAACAAACATAAATATTCATGCACCAAGCCAGAGTGCCCCAAAATACATGAGGCAAACACTGACAACATTGAAGGGGAAATAGATACAACTACAAAAGAGTTGGAGACTTCAATACACCACTATCATCAATGGATAGAACATCTAGACAGAGGACCAGTAAGGAAAGAGATGTTGAATTGTATGATGAATGCACTGGACTTGTCAGACATTTATAGAACACTACACTCTTCAACAGCAGGATACACATTTTTCTCAAGTGCTTATGGATCATTCGCAAGGACAGAAGAGATCTTTGTCACAAACTCTCAAGAAATTTTAGTATATTGATATTATACAAAACACTTCCTCAGAACATAATGGAATGAAATTGGAAATCAATAACATGCAGAAAGTTGGAAAATTCATAAATATATGGCAGCTAAAGAACACAATCTTAAACAACCAATGACTAAAGGAACAAATTATAAGAGAGACTGGTAAATATCTTGAGGCAAATGAAAATGAAAATGAAAACAGAACATATCAAAATATACTGGATGCAGCAAAAGCAGTGGTGAGAGGGAAATTTATTGCCCTAAATGGCTATACTAAAAGAAAAGAGAAAAGGGGAAGAGAAAAATTGAGGAATTAACTGTTCACCTGGGGGAAACAGAGAAATAACAGCAATCTAACCCCAACACAAACAGAAGAAAGAAATAACAGACCAGAAATAAATGAAACAGAGAACATGAAATCAATAGAGAGAATCAGCAAAACCATAATTTGGTTCTTTGAGAAAATGAATAAAATCTATGAACCCTTAGCTAGGTTAACAAAAAAAAAGAGAGCGTATGCAAGTAAATAAAATCAGAAATGGGAAAGAACTACTGACCACACAGAAATATAGGAGATGAGAGTATACCATGAAAAACTAATACTAATAAACTAGACAACTTAGGCAAAATGGAAAACACCCTAGAAAAACATGAACAAGTAACATTGACTCAAGAAGAAATAGACAACCTCTAAAAAACAATCACAAGTAAAGTAACTGAATCAGTAATAAAAAGACCCCAGAAAAGAAAAGTCTTGGAACAGATGACTTCAAATATGAATTCAACCAAATATTCAAGGAAGAATCAGTACCAATCCTCATCAAACTCTTCAAAAAAATTGAAGAGAAGGGAAAGCTGCCCAACTCATTCTCTGAAGCAAACATCACCCTAACACCCAAGTCAGTCAAAGACACTATAAAAAAAGAAAATTATAGAGCAAGTCTCCTTAATGAATATAAATACAAAAATCCTCAAAAAAAATACTCACAAATCAAATCCAGCAGCATTTTAAAGGAATTATGTATCATGACCAAGTGGGATTTATTCCAGATATGCACAGCTGGTTCAACACAAGAAAATGAATTAATGTAATACATCACATCAATAAATGAAAATTGAAAAACCACATAATCATTTCAATTGATGCAGAAAATGCATTTGAAAAAATTCATCCTTCCTTGATGAAAACACTCAGAAGGATAGGAATAGAAGGCACCTTTCTCAATATGATAAAGGCAATATATGGAAAATCCCAGGTAATGGTAACATCATATTTAATGGGAAAAAAACTGAAAGATTTCCCTCTAAGATCAATAACAAGACAAGGAGGCCTACTGTCATATTTTCAACATTGTGCTAGAATATCTAGCTAGAGCAATTAGGCAAGAAAAAGAAATAAAAGACATCCAAATTGGAAAAGAAGTAGTAACAATTTCACTGCTGGAAGATGGTAGAATTCTATATGTAGAAAATCTGGAAAGATCTACAGCAAAGTTTCTAGTGCTAAGAAATGAATACAGCAAAGTGTGAGGGTAAAAGATCAACAGGAAAATCAGTAGCATTCCTATACAGCAGTAATGAGCAACATGAGGAAGAAATCAAGAAAAAAATTTCCATTTAAAATAGCAGTGAAAAGAACCCAAGTATTTAGGAATAAACTTAACCTATACAGAGAAAACTACAAGAAATTGCCTAGAAAAAATCAAATGACCTAAAAAAATGGAAAAAAGTGCATTCATGGATTGAAAGGCTAAATATAGATAATGTGAATTCTACCAAAATATTTTTACAGGTTCAATGCAATAATAATTAAAATGCCAACAACTTACTTTGCAGAAATAGAAAACCAATAACTAAAATTATTTGTAAGGGCAGGGTGCCCTGAATAGCCAAAAATATATTGAGAAAGAGGAATGAAGTAGGAAGTCTCACAGTACATGACTTTAAATTATTTAAAAAGCTACAGTGATCAAAACAACATTGTCCTGGCATAAAACTAGACATTCTACTCAGCAGAACCAAACTGAATGTTTCTCAAGTATGGGCAATTGATCTTTGACAAGGCAGCCAAGCCAATGCAACTGGGACACAGTAGCCTCTTCAAAAAATTATGTTTGAAGAACTGGTTATCCAAATCCAAAAGAATGAAAGAGGACTCCTATCTCTCACATTATACAAAAATTAACTTGAAATGGATCAAAGTCCTAATCATTTAAGAAAAGAGCATAAAACTTTTTGAATAAAATGTAGGGAAATATTTTAAAGATCTTATGATGGGATTTCCTAGACCTTGTGCACAAAGTGCAAGTAATGAAAGAAGAAATAGATAAATGGGATCCCTTAAAAGTAAACACTTCAGCACATCAAAGCACTTTGTAAATAAAGCAAAAAGGCAGCCTACACAATGGGAGACAATATTGGGAAACCACATATCAGATAAGGGTTTAATATGCAGAATGTATTAGGAGATCCTACAACTCAACAACAAAAAGACAACCCAATTAAAATAAGGGCAAAAGCCATGGACAGATACTTTTCTGAAGAGGAAATACAAATTGTTCAGAAACATATGAAAAGAAGCTCAACTCACTTGCTGTTAGGGAAATGCAAATCAAATCACAATGTGATATCATCTCACACATACTAGAATGGTCACTATAAAAAACACAGAAAATTACAAGTGCTGGAGAGAACATGGAGAAAGAGGCAGACTATTCATTGTTGGTAATTTAGAGTGTTGCAGCCACTCTGGAAGACTGTGGTGGTTCCACAGGGAGCTAAGCATAGAATTGCCATATGATCCAGCACTTCCATTTCTAGGTTTATGCTCAGAGGATCTGAAAGCTAAGACATGAACAGATATTTGTAAACTGGTGTTTGTACTGACATTATTCATGATTGCCCAAAGATGGAAAGAGCCCAAATGTACATCAATGGTTGAGTGGATAAACAAACTGTGGTATATACATACAATGGAATATTACAAAGTTCTAAGACTAAATTCCCAAAGCATATAACATGGATAAACTTTAAGTACATTATGTTGAGCAAAATTAGCCAGAAACAAAATTATAAATACTATATTGTCTCACTAATATGAACTAATAATAATGAGCAAATGTTGAGAGCTAAAGCTGAGAACAAGGTTGTCAGGAGATAGAAACAAGGTAGAGATTGGGTATGTGATGCTGAAGGAATATAGAATGTTCAACAGGATTGATTGTATAGATGCAGAAATGGAAAGCACAATACTCTGTGATGGTAGCACAATATTGTAAGTACACTGAAGAAAATGACTGTGAGTAAAGATGAAAGAGGAAAGCTAGGGACATGTATGACACCAGAATGAAACATAGAAGAAAAAGACAGGGACTGTATAACTTAATGAAACCTAGAACAGTCAATGATGTTGATTAAATGTGCAAATATAAAAATGTTTTTACATGTGTGAGAGGAAATGAATGTCTATTTTGTAAGGTGTTGATAATGAGATGATTTGGGGAAAAATAAAATCAATAAAAAACTAGAGGCTATAGTTAAGAGTAAAATTGTAATATCCTTCCATTAATCATAACAGAGGGAATATACCAAAGGTGAATGGCTATAAGAAGGGGATATAAAGGAGGGATATGGGATTCTTGGTGTTGTTGTTTCCTGACCTTTTTATTGTATTTTATTTCAATTGTATTTTTTCTTTTATCTGTTTTATTATGCTTATTTAATTTTTGTGGAGTAACAAGTGTTCAAGGGCTGATTATGGTTCTTAATAATACTATGAACAACTGATTGTATACTGTTGATGATTGTATTTTATGTGAATATACCTCTATAAAATTTCAGGGGGAATACAGAGGGATAAAATTGCCAAGAAAATGTGGAGAGAGGTATATACCTATTCACTTTGGTGGGGAAGTAGAATGCTAGAGCCCATCTGAAGTGTAGAGTTTCCAAAAGAATCTAAGTATGTGGTTGCCATAAGATCCTGAAACCTCATTATTGGGCATATATTTTGAAGAACTGAGAGCAAGGCTAAAGGTGGACATTTGCACACTGGTGTTTACAGAGGCAGTGCTTATAATTTGCAATGGATGAAGGTGGCCTAAAAGTACATCAACTGATGAACAGTATGGTGGACTCTGGTATATGTATACAAAACAATATTGAGTGTCTTAAAGAAAGAATGAAGTTGTGAGGCATGCAATTATGTAAACAGATCTTGAGGACAGTATTTTGAGTGAAATAAGCCAGAAACAGAAAGACTATGGACTACCAAGAATATGAAAATTTGGAAAATTGAATCTTAGAGCACAGATTATCTGGGGAAGGCTTATTATAAAAGTCCCTACATTGTAAGCTTTCAGAACAGTCACATCTATTCCTCTGTGTAATGGTTATCATTAAACTCTGAGATGCTGAGCTTTCTGTGTAAAACCTGGTCAGTCCCTGAAACTCTGAGTATCTGTGTGATACCTGTGACTCAGAACTAGAATTCACAGCTATGAATGTCAGTATTACCCTTTATGTTGACTGTTAGAAAAGCTGAAAAACTTCGGATATCAATTAGAGACCTGAATGAAGTGGACCTGGTTAGGAATAAGGCAAACAAGACTAAAGAGAAAAGAATGATATTGATGGTGTTTTAAAACTTCAAACTTCTTTCTGAGATCAAAGGAATAGATGTTTATTTGGTACAAAATCTATATTTTCTGTACCACACTAAATAATGAAACTTACATGGCCAGTTTACACAAACACCATAATTACATGGAACTTTGAATATGGAGTGAGATCTGTTTTATTTGCTTTACAGATTAGTGTGAAACACCAATATATCACAAAGTAATTTGGGCAGAGAATAAAAATGTATTTGCAAAGTCCCCCTGAGTGTCTGGGAAAAATACAGAAATATCAAACTTCACCACTGGGGGAATTATTTATATTCTCACAAGCTATGGGGACTAACTATTTAGAAAGCCAAACCCTCAACCTAGGGGCTTGCCCTTAGGAAGCTTGTTATTATGGAGGATAGGCTAAGTCTATTTAGAAATTTGTCTGTTTCTTCCCCAGAGAATTTCTTTTGTTGCTCAGATGTGGCCTCTCTCACTCTAACACTGCTCAGCAGGTAAGCTCATTGCCCTGCTCCTTTGTGGGACATGATTTCCAGGGACATAAATCTCCCTAGCAATGTGGTTTATGACTCCCTGGGTGAGCCTGGACCCAGCACCATGGGATTGAGAGGGTATTTGAAACAAAATACAGTGTCAATTGCTGAGAAACTTAAAATGGAGTCATAGGTTACTCTGGAGGTTATTCTTATGTGTTAGATATCACTTTTTAATTTTTAATGTATTGAATAACTTGAAGGAAATAACTAAAACTGTTGAACAGCAACCCAGTAGTCTTGATTCTTGAAGATGACTGTATAACTATGTAGCTCACATTATGTGACTCTGATTGTAAAAGCATTGTGACTCATATTCCCTTTATCCAGTGTATAGAGAGATAAGTAGAAAAATGGAACAAAATTAAATGAAAACTAGGGGCTGGGGGATGGGATACTTTGGGTGTTCTTTATTCTTACTTTTATCTTTATTTTTAATTTTTTGGAGTAATGAAAATGTTCAAAAAGTTATTTTGTTGATGAATATATAACAATATGATTGTACCATGAACAACTGATTTTACACTGAGGATGATTGTAGGGCATGTGAATATATCTAAAAAAAAAACTGAATTGAAGAAAGTCAATTGATTTCCAATTCCTAGCAGTGAACAAAGAATAAAGTATAAAACAAACACATGCATTTATAATAATAAACACACTGAATGAACTCCTTTGGATTAAATCAAACAATATATGTAAGTTCTTTCATATAAACTATGAAAAACATGAATGAAAGAATAGAACACCTACATAAGTTGAGCAATTTTGTTTTTTCATGGTCAGTAGATGAGTATTTTAATTAAGAGGTCAATTGCTCCCAATTAGATCACCAGAGTCAATGCAATCTCAGTCAAATTCCCAGCAAGATGTTTTGTAGATATTCATAAACTGTTTCTCATCTTAGAAGAGCATACAGATTACTTATTTAAAGGTACACTAAATACCCTAAAGATATATTAAAAATGAGTGATCTTGGCACACAGAAAAATAAAACATAATAGAGAGTTCACATGCAGACCCTTGAAAATATATTCAATGAGTACAATCCTATCAATAAGCAATGATGGAAAAACTGAAAAGTCTTATAGGAAAAATATATTTAGAAGACATAAACTGTATATCTTATGCAAAATTTCACTTAGAATAATTTTCAACCTTCTGCATAAGATGAAAAATTATAAAAATTTTAGAAGACAATAAAAGAGAAAATA
This sequence comes from Choloepus hoffmanni, assembly GCA_000164785.2. Classification (NCBI taxonomy): domain Eukaryota; kingdom Metazoa; phylum Chordata; class Mammalia; order Pilosa; family Megalonychidae; genus Choloepus; species Choloepus hoffmanni. Next base: position 23,010 of record KN194155.1, on the reverse strand, counting down.
TACATGACTATAGATTTGCTAATGAGTTTTTATAGCTAGCATCTAAAGAAAGAGTTATGAAAGGAAAAAGATGTTAATCAGACTTTACTATTATTTTTAAAATTCTACAGTGTTGAAGACACCATTAACAGAATGAAAAGTTCAGCCTTGCACAAGGAGAAATCTTTGCAAAACAAATTTTCTAAAAATGAATTGTACCAAAATATACAAAAGACCTACAGCTTGACAATAAGAAAACAAACCACCATATTAAAAGATGGATAAAGTACTAAATAAATATCTCACCAAATTAGGTACACATTTGGTAAACAAGCACGGATAAAGATACTCAACATCAATTGTCATTATGGGAAAGCAACTTAAAACCATAATGAGAAACACTACACACACATTCGAATGGCTAATGCCCAAAGAACAGACAATACAGATTTCTAGTGACTTTGTGGGACAGGAAATCTCATTCATTTCTTGAGGGAAGGGGGATACATAATAGTACAGCCACATTGGAAAACATATTGGCATTTCTTACAAAGTAACACATCTCAGCATGTGACTCATCAACTGCATTTCTGGGTATTTTCCCAACTATGTTTGACAGTAAATGTCCACAGTAGAAAAGCACACATGTATTTATAGCAAGTTTTAGTTATAATGACTAAAAACTAGGAGAAAACAAGATGTCCTCCAATAGTTGAATTGATGACCAAACTTAGTAAAACCATGCCCTGTCACTCTAGTCATGAATAAAAACAAAAGCACTACCCTGCCATATGAACTCATGGATGCATATCAAGTTCACAAGGGAAAGAAGCCAGTTGGAAAGGCTACATGCTACATGATAAGGGAATATCTATTATATTTTGAAACAAGATAAAATAGAGATTGTAAACAGATTGGTTATTGCCAAGGATTCATGGTGGTAGGGAAGAGGACTGAACAGGTAAAGGATTCTGTAGGATATTTAATGGTGGATACCTGCCACTATGAATCCCCACATCCATAGAACTTTACTGAATAAAGAGTAATTCTTAATGTATGTGATTTTTTAAAAATCAATTTAGAAGATGAAATTCAAATGTGAGCTAATAATTGAACTGAATTATAAATTTATTAAGCAAATTTACTGCAAGTGGGAAGAAAAATGTGCTGACCTAAGTAACTTTAAAATAAGTGAAATCTGTAAGACTATGGACAAAATGAACTTCATGTAAGCATTGGACTCTAATAAAGTCATTGCCACTAGGATATTTTTTCAAAGAGAACAATCAAATCAGTAGATGGCAGATGGTAGGAGACAGGTTCCTCACTGTTGGAGTATAAGGTTACTGCTAAGTCATGGGAGAAAGTTAGAAGATTCATTTGGTGATGGATTTGAGTTTGGGACATGGGTATGAGCTCATGATTAGTTTAATATAGATTGTCCCATATAGAAATATTTATAGTAGGTGTATATATACAGCTTAGTATAGCTACTAAGTTTCCTGACACTGTCAGCTGAGAGGGTGTAGATCAAGAACTGTCCTGTTAAGCTACTAGACCTAGGATTTTTAATGCTATTCTCCAATAAAAAGAGCCAGTTTTCCCTCCAGGAAAGGCTGATTGTAATTCTGGGGAAGATATATAAAAGGAAGTCTTGGAGAAACTTCTAGCTTCCAAAAGTAAGGTTTTAAGAAGCAATAATGATAAAACAGCAGTAGACACAAATGGAAATATATGTAAAATGGGTGCCAACTGAAAGTGCTCCCAATGGCCAAAGATGGAATAATTTGACCAACAAAATGAAACACTTGGAATTGCATTATAACCCAAAGTACAAAAATGAATAAATGGAGAAGACTAGAATTATTCCATCCCCCAAATTCCAATTTATTTATATAGATACTTATCCAATCAAGGATGGTGAGCTAAATTCCCTACTCCTTAAAGGGTGGGCTGTATATGGTGACTTTCTTCCAAAAAGTACTAATTTTGGACAAGGGGAAAAGAGTAACTTTACAGTGGAGAAACTTGACAAATAATACCTCAATTAGTGCTGAAAAAGGTAAGCAGGAAAAATGATAAATCAGTAAAAGATGGTACCCTTGATACAGAGTAATGAGGATGGCACTTTGCAACTGTGGCCTTCTTCCCAAACAAATATCACATCTTAATCATGAGAAAAACAGGTAAATCTCAGTTGAAGTGCATTCCACAAAACATCTGACATATACTTCTGAATATTTTCAAGAATGTTATAAACAAAGAATGCCTGAGGAAATCTCACAGGCAAATCAAGCCCAAGCAGTGACATGGGGACTACATGCAATGTGATATCCTGGAATGGGATGTGGAAAAGAAAAAGATAAAATTAAGGAAATCTGGAGAAACAGTGGACTGTGGTTAATAAAAATGTATGTATATCGACTTATTAATTTTAACAAATGTACCATGCTGATAAATAATGATGAAAGGAAACTGGAATTTGTTTACATGATAAATCTCTGTACTATGTTCATATTTTTTTATAACTGAAAACAATTCCATGATAAAAATATAATATATTGTTACATTTGTCCTAACCCATATCTTTTCTTTAATCATTCCTACTTTAAATTACTATTAATTCTTTCTGCTAACTAGTCCTATTGTTTTTAATATTTTATGACAGAAAATAATCCAATAATATAAAATATCAAATAAAATCTATACTACATTTTTTTTATATTTTAGAACCAATGTATATGCATAGAATTATTTTACATTACATTATGATTGGGACTTGTCAATGTTCAGGTTTAGCAGGGTCCTGTAGTTACTATCTAAATATACAGTTATCATAAAACAGGGACAAGATTCAGGTATCATAGAATATATTACAGATCATTTGTCAATATATTCAAAGAACCTTTTTTGGAAGAAAACAAGAATCCTACAGCCTAAGAGCAAAGAAAGTGTAGGGTGATAAGGAGCTACTCATTAAGGAGCCTGTCATGTGCCTGGGTAGCTAAGGTGAGAGGAAGAAGGAAGGGGGAGTGTAGAGAAGAGTTTGATATCTAGAATATTTAGTATCTGTAGTGTTTCCTCCTATTTTTATTTCTCAGCTGCTGGGTTTCTTTTTGCTACAGTCCCAAATATGCAAGACTGACTTGTTTCAAGGTAGTCAGGAATAGGGAGGGAGAAAGTTTGTGGCAGTAAAAGAGTAAGTCTGGCAGTGTAGTCAAGAGAAAGAAAGTCTTTGTCAGAATCATTACTGTGTTGCTAAACAATGTATCACCAAGGTCAAGCATAATGCCTACCCTATGGCAGATATTTAATAATTCATGCTGAATGAATGGATAAATGAATGAAAGTAATAGATTACAGAACTCATTGGGGAAACATAATTACGTATAAAATGGGAATATTTTGAAAATATATTGAGAATAAATAAGGAGATGAGTTATTGGAAACAATTGTGAACATGGTAATGGTTCTGGTTTGATTCTGTTATATAGCCCCATAAAAGACTATGTTCTTCATCTTCTTGACCAAAAGGGGGATGTGAAAGGAAATGAAATAAGCTTCAGTGGCAGAGAGAATCCAAAAGGAGCCAAGAGGTCACTCTGGTGGGCACTCTTACGCACACTTTAGACAACCCTTTTTAGGTTCTAAAGAATTGGGGTAGCTGGTGGTGGATACCTGAAACTATCAAACTACAACCCAGAACCCATGAATCTCGAAGACAGTTGTATAAAAATGTAGCTTATGAGGGGTGACAAGGGGATTGTGAAAGCCATAAGGACCACACTCCAGTTTGTCTAGTTTATGGATGGAAGAGTAGAAAAATAGGGGAAGGAAACAAACAAACAGACAAAGGTACCCAGTGTTCTTTTTTACTTCAATTGCTCTTTTTCACTCTAATTATTATTCTTGCTATTTTTGTGTGTGTGCTAATGAAGGTGTCAGGGATTGATTTTGGTGATGAATGTACAACTATGTAATGGTACTGTGAACAATCGAAAGTATGATTTGTTTTGTAAAAAAAAAAGGGGGGGTAAATATTATCTTACAAAATATTTAGGTTTATATTCTTAAAAATAAAGATTAACAACAACAACAAAAAAAGACTATGTTCTTTTAAATCATTCTTGTAGGGGCAGACTTATTGTGGGTGGGATTTTTTCATTAGGTTTTTTCCATGGAGATATGGCCCCAACCCTTCAGGATGCATCATGATTGGATTAATGGTGGCCTCAAGATAGCTTAGAGTGGACACAGACCTCGATGCTTGGAGATGCAAAAAGAAGGATGTTTGGAGATGCTAAGCTAAGAGATGAAGCCCAGAGTTTGCCCCAGAAAAGCTAAGACAGAACTCCAGAAGCACAAAAAGAGAGTCCCTGGGAGAAACAAGCAAGGGCTCATAGAAGCTAAGAGAGATGAGCAAAGAGAATCCCAGAGACATTCTGGAGAAAGCCACTGGAATCAGAAGCTGAAAGCAATGAAACCCAGGAGCAAAGGACAAGCAGATGCCAGCCACATGCCTTCCCAGCTGACAGAGGTGTTCCAGATGCCATTAAAATTTCTTCAGTTAAGGTATCCTCTTGTTGATACCTTAGTTTGGACACTTTTATGGCCTCAGAATTGTAAACTTTACACTTAAATTATCTTTCTAAAGGCCAATTCATTTCTGGTTATTGCATTTCTGGCAGCTTTAGCACACTTAAAGAGTCATGGAGGATATTCTGGGAAATAAGCTCAGCCTTTTACTCTTGGAAACATATAACTAAAATCAGAAGTCAAATTCTTAACATTACTGATATTACAGAAATATAGAGAAATATAAAATAAAACTATGAAGAAGTGTACACCAAATTAGATAATCTAAACTAACCAAATAAATTTATAGAAATACACAAATATCCCAAAGTGTCTCAAGAAAAATAGAAAATCTCAAGAGACCTACATGAAGTAAAGACATCAAATTAGTAAACAAAAACAAACATCCAAGACCATATGGCTTTAATTCAAAGAAGAATTACAAATACCTTTCTCAAATTCTTCCAAAAATTTAAAGAGGAGAGACTATTCCCTAACTTTTTCCATGAGGTTTAGTTTTACTCTGATACTGAGTCAGATAAACAGCATAAGAAAAGTAGGTTTGAGAGCAATTTTGCTTATTAATACAAGGGAAAAAATCTTCAACAAAAATACTGGAGATCCAAACTCAGCAGCATATTGAAAGGATTATCTACCATGAAAAAAGAGGGCTTACCCCAGGAATGTATTGGTGGCACAATATAAGAAAATGAATCAATGTAATATGCTGCAATAATGGAGTGATGGAGAAGAAAAACAAAATGAGCTCAACTGACACAGAAATGGATTTGGGGAAAAAATCTAAGAATCTCTCATGATAAAAATGCACAAAAATAGGCTTAGAAGGGAACTTGCTCAACATACTTAACAGCAGTTCTGTAAAACTAATACATAACATCATACTCAATGATGTAAGAAATAAAAATCTTTAAACAGTAACCATGGAAGAATTTGACAATGTTACCCAAGGAACAATTCCCTCTGGTTCTCTATACTTACCCTCAAATTATGGACAAATCCAGATGGTTTAATAGGTGAATGTTCCAAACCTTCAAGGAACACATAACTCCAATTGCATGCAAAATTTTCTAGGGCATGTGACACCAGTATAATATTAATATCAAATCCTGACCAAAATAACACACAGGAAAAACAAAATATATTCCAATTTTATTTATAAATATTGACACAAAAATTCTTAAATAAAATATTAGATGATAAAATTTGTAAGTACATTAAAATAATAATATAACATAACCAATTGGAATTCATCCCAGCAACATCAGGCTGATTTATATGGGAAATATTTTAATATAATTAACCATTTTAATAGTTCAGAGGAGAAAAATTATAATCTTCTCCAGAGAAAAATAAAAGGCCTTTGACAATATTAAATATCCATTTATGACTTAAAATAACCCTTAATAAAATAGAAATGTGTCAAAAATTGCATTTATTTAAAAAACAAAAAAATAAATAAAAATTTAGAAAAAATAAAAAGCAAAAATCAGTCTACTCAATGGGGGAAAATGTACAGAAACCACATATCTGATGAACTTAAAGATAGAATATATACAGAAAACCTATCACTCACCAACAAAAGGACAAAAAACTCAATTTAAAAATGTGCAAAAGGCATGAATAAACACTCTTCCAAGGAGGAAATGCAAATTTCTAAAAAGCATAGGAAAAGATGCTGAACTTCACTAGCTGTCAGGGAAATGCAAATTAAAACCACAATTAAATAACTTTTCACACCTACTACAGTGGCCTTTATTTAAAAAAAAAAACAGAAAACTACAAGTGCTGGAAAGGATGTGGACAAATAGGTACTCTATTCACTGTTGTTGGAAACATAGAATGGTGCAGCTGCTCTGGATGGTCTCAATCCCTGTCAATATCATATCTGATCAAAAACAAATAAATGATGAGGACCACACCTCATACAACCGGGATGTTGGTATCTTTCAAACTGGTAATTAGCTGAGGTAAATGAAATGCAAGTCCCAAATGTTAAAAGAGAACAAGTGTTTTTGTGCTAACTCTTTCAAAACCTTTTCATTGCAAAAGTTAAAGCAGGATAATCTGCTAGAAAGTTGTGGGTTTAACACATAGTTTTGAGTTTTGGGGTGACTTGCCCTTTCTACAGTCTCATTTTCCACTCTGTGAAGTGGCAACAGGGGAACTACCTTAACCACTTAAGCTTAAGCTTATAACCGCTGATCCTCTGATATTCCCTGAGAATGACTCTGAATGGCAACTTTTATTGTCAGAATTAGTTATATTTATCCTCTCTTTGCCTAAGATTTCTCATCCATCATCATTAACAATAATTATGACTACCACCTGTGTAATATTTTGTGACAAATAATGAGCTAGTACTTTCAAAGAGCATAGAATTTTGTCTGATGTACATTAAGGTTTCAAGCAAGGTTTTTTATGACCTGATAACCCTCCCATGCTTTCCAAATAAAGGTAACTCCCCTTTGGGAAATTTTTACCAAATTAGAAAAATTTATGTAAATAAATAAGAGTGATAGATAAGAATTGAACTAACAATCCAATAGACCAGTACAAGTACCTTCAATCACTTAGAATATACAAGAGATTGCTCAAAATTTTCTTAATACATACCATCTCTTTGAAATCTTAATACATTATTTATTAGAATAGCAACATCTCTACAATTTGGCTTTCATTGAAAGAAAATAATGTAATTAAAAACTACCCAGTAAAGGTTGAAACTGACAGTGTTTTAAAACTTCAACTTCCATGTGAGACCAAGGGAATAGATGTCTATTTGGTGCAGGATTTATATTTTCTAAACAATATAACTGTACAGTCAGTTTGTTCAAATTTCACAATTACATGGAACTTTGAATAGGAAGTGAGATACGGTAGGTTAGTATAAGTTAGAGTGAAATAGTGACACAAAGTAATTTGGGTAGAGAATAAAAAATATATTTACAGCCTCCCCCCTCCCACCCTGAGGAGCTGGTGGAAGGTGCAGAGGTGTTGGACTTCCTCACCTGGACTGGTGTTGATGTTGTCACAAACATTGGGACTGGTGGTTTGATGTGCCAAGCCCTCAATCATGGGACTTGCCCTTATGAAGCTCATTATTGCAAAGGAAAGGCTAAACTTGCATATAATTGTGCCTAAGAGTCTCCCCCTGAGTACCTCTTTGTTGCTCAGATGTGGCCCTCTCTCTCTCTAACTGAGCCACCTTGGCATGTGAACTCAGTGTCCTTTCCCTATGTGGGACCTGACTTCCAGGGGTGTAAATCTCCCTGGCAATGCAGGATATGATTCCTGGGGATGAATCTGGACCTGGCATTGTGGGATTCAGAACATCTTCTTGACTAAAAGGGGGATGCAAAAATGAGACAAAATAGATTCAGTGGCTGAGAGATTTCAAATGGAGTTGAGAGGTCACTCTGGTGGACATTCTTATGCACTGTATAGATAACACCTCTTAGGTTTTAATGTAAGTAAATACCTGAAACTACCAAACTTAGGGTTTAATGTAAGTAAATACCTGAAATACCAAACTCCAACCCAGTAGTCTGGACTCCTGAAGATGATTACATAATAATGTAGATTACAAGGGGTGACAGTGTGATTGTGAAAACCTTGTGGATCACACTCCCTTTATCTAGTGTATGGATGGATGAGTAGAAAAATGGGGATAAAAACTAAATGACAAATAGGGTGGGATGGGGGATGATTTGGGTGTTATTTTGTTTACTTTTATTTTTTATTCTTATTCTGATTCTTTCTGATGTGAGGAAAATGTTCAGGAATAGACTGTGGTGATGAATGCGTAACTATATGATTGTACTGTGAACAATTGATTGTATGCCATGGATGATTGTATGGTATGTGTGTATATTCCAATAAAACTGAATTTTAAAAAAATAAAAACTTTACCTTGGATCTGCAGGCAGTTGCTGCAAGAACACTCCTTCCCTGAGCCTCCCCCCCAACCTCAATGAAGGGCTATGGGGGCCCACGCTGGTTCTGCACAGTGGTCGCTGCACTTCTGGAGGATCCTGCATGCTGCTAGTCAAGCAAGTGACCCACTCTCACCAGCTGAGGGGAGGCCCATGGGAATGGTGGTTCATGTTTGAGAGCTATGGTCACTGAGGCCATCTTGCCTCCATTGCAAACCCCAGGCTGCTACTCCTGAGTTTCAACACCATCTAGATGGTGGCAAAAGCTCCTGGGAGCATGGAACTCTCGTGATAATAAGCCTTTCTTCCCACAACAAAAAAGGAGGAAGAAACCAGCTTCTCAATAGAGAAGATCTGGAGAAAACAGCTGACCTGTTGCAGGGCTGAAGGAGCCTATTCAGCTGCAGAACTCATCTCCCTAAAACTATAAATGTTAGAAAAGTGACAAAAGAACTGCCATATTTTCATCAATTTTAATATACATGTTCTTTGCATTTTAACATCTCTAAAAAATCAGGATATGTCTCAAATGAATTGTGTATCCTTGTTGGATTGACAGCATTTTCTCTTTCCTGGTGACTCAGGAAAAGGAAAAATAGTGCACCTTAAAACTGAAGGCATCATAGATTCAATGAAACACAGTAGGTAGAACTTAAACTGAATTGATGGGATATGTGAAACCAATCCATCTTGAAGGTTATGCAGGCAGAGTCCCCTTAGTCCCTGAACTGTTTCTGATAGCTGGATAAGTTAAAAAAAAAATCAATATAATAATTTAGCTGGAAAATGCTTAGTATAGTCTTCAGTAGCCTGATAATAATAATAATAATAATAGTAATAATAATAATAATAATAATAAACCATTTATTATGATCACTTCCCTCAAGCAGCCTTGAGTTATTCTAAGCATAAAAAGCCCCTTTTAGAATAATTTGCTGTTGCTCTAATCTCAACAACAAAACCAAACAAACTTATTCTCTGTTCCCAGGAACTTTCTCAGCATTGTCTGCAGGAAGATACAAAGATTATCCCCATATGGTTTGATAATGAGGACCTTCTTGAAAAAGAAGCCTGAGTGAGGTGAGGACTTTCAGATAACATGAGATTCTGACCAAACAGCTTTCTCTCTTCTGTTTTATCCCATCTGCTTTCTTCTGGATTCTGGCCATTTCTTTGCCTGTTTGGGGTTGTAAAAGACCAAACCACTCTTCTCATGCTGAACTGGTCTTGGAAAACTTTATTTTCCCTCCAGTTCCTTGATACATCTTCAATAAACTCATCTTCTCACCAAAGCAAAGAGATTTGTTTCTCTGTTTGATGTGGGATCAGGCAGGCCTAACTACTTAGGAACATGTTTTCTGATGGTAACATTTCTAAAAGGTTTAGCATGGTCATATTTGGTTTTGGAAAATCTGCTCTGGGTATTTGCCATGTGGTGACCCAGTACCAAGCTTGGAATTCAGTTTTCTTCCCAGGAGAAACCAACTCTGTAAGCTCAGGCATGCAAGATTTTCAACCTAGTAAACCTCAACAAAGTAGAAATCTCTTTTCAACAGATTACACAGACAATCTATCATTAAATATGACAGATTTACCACTTTCATCTCCTGAGACATCTCTAATATGATAGAAAATGGTTTTTATAAAGGCAAAAACCTATGAGGGCACAAAGGTCAGAATCTTGTGGATCTGGAGCTAGGTAGACAGTGGTCGCTGCCTTGGAAGACAGGGTTGTGGAGGACAGTGCCTGAGGCATCATGCATGATAATGCAACTGGAAAAGTATGAGACTGCAGTCCTTTCTCCCTACCCATGCCACTGGAAGGCATGGCCTCATGCTCCAGCAGTGACTAGGAAATGAGCTCTGAGACAGGAGCTCAGAAGAGCAGTGGCCAGGGACAGAGCTCTGTTCTGAGGCTCCTTGGAAAGTTCTCTCTGCAGCAACTCCCAGTTCCAAAGAAAAGGCTGATAATTTGTGGTCCCTCAGCAAAATGGCCCAGCCAAGTCCTGGCCTCAAAGTTCAGCATCAGGTGCTAGGAGTATCTCTCTTGTCATGTCACTGAAAATCCCAGGGTTCAGAGAACCCAGAGTAGAGTGGAAAGTAACAAAGGAAGCAGGACTCAGAAGGAACAAAGATGATTCTAACATATCTCTTCAGGGCTTATATATTAAGGGTTTCTCTGAGTATTTCCTTGCTGGGTAATCAATTCTGCATTGTTTAGCATCATAATTTAATAACAAATTGTTTTTACAAAATGATAGAACCAATTCAAAACAGCAATGTGCAATACTTCATGCTATTGTATATCCTTAGCATTTTATCAATATGGTAAGTGTAAAATGGTAACTGGTGATCTCAAGTTACATCTTTCTTGTTCTCTTTAAATCTGAGCACATTTTGGAATGTTCATGGGCCCTTCTTGTTTCTTTTTTGTGTAAGGCTTTTTCTTGTCCTTTTCCTATTTTTCTCCTGAGTTGTCTTTTTTCACATGAGGTGTAATCATTCCTCATCTCATGAAAAAGGCCAAAGCCCAAAAGACTGCTACTACTTTATAGCTCTGTGAATCTCAGGTTTTTATAACTCACATAATGAATGTCACAAATATGTTTGTTTGGGGGGAAAGAGGGACCTGTGATGAATGCTACTTATGGGCTCTCATTAGTAAAATCTATCCAGATATGTGAATTAGCTAAAATATTTTCATGATACCATGCCACACAAAAAGTATTACATAAATAAGATATAAGAATCTAGCGAGGTCTTCTGCCTGTGTTTTAGGAATGGTCCCAGAAGTCTAGTCCCCAATGGTCCAGTTCTAATCTCTGGCATTAGCTGCCTGATGCCAAATCCAAGGGTAAGAGAGTCCTGGTTTTCCAATGGTGTCCATTTAAGGAGGTGACTGGAAGCTTAAATTTCTGAGCTTCCTCAAGTTGTACAACAGGTTGTATGAGGTTTTATGTCTGCCTTCTAATAAACATTTGTTAAATACAAAACAAATGAGGCGTAACTCTTCATATGGTCTACGTACTGATTCTTTGTCAGTTAATAGGATAAATATATTATCCCAGTTTATGACTTGGTTTTCACTTTCTTTACAGTCTTTTGATGAAACAATGTTACTAAGACTAATATTCTAAACTTTATGAAACTTTTGTTTGTATACTTGTTTAAATTCAAAAAAGTTTCTTATTCTAAAAACTTATCTGTAGGTTCTCTGGGGTTTTTAGATATTAATTTAATGTCTGCATAATGGTAACCTCTGGTCAACTTAATGTCTTTGCTAGGACCTTTAGAAAGGATTGTGTATAAATAGTGACAATGAGCATTGCAGTTCTAAAGAGAATCCTAATGTTGCTATGACTATCTTTTGCACATCTTTGTTAAAGGAGACTCCCTTTTATCCCTAGTTTGTGAAGATTATTTTTAACATTTCTTTTTTCTTTTGAAAATGTATCTTACATATATAGCAAATTTGCAAGTATGGTACAAATAAATTTTCTTCCCTGAAGCATTTTAGCATAAGTTGTTCACCTGTTGTCTCCTCACTCCTAAATAGTTTATATTTCATGCAGAAAAGATATTCTCCTACAATAACTGTAATACAATCATAAAAATCAGGAAATTGACTTTGATATAATAGTACCATCTAGTCCTCAAACCTTCAAATTTTACTCATTATCTCAAAGATTTTCCTTTAGAGCAAAAGATTTCCTTTAGAGCAAAAGGAATCAGTTAAGAATGAGATTTTGTTGATTTTCATCATTCTTTTGTATCCTGCAATCTGGAAGCACTTATTCAATCTTTTCTTGACTTTCAAAACCTTGACATTTTTGATGATCACAGGCCATTTATTTTGTAGAATGTTCCTCAGCTTGTGTTTGTGAAAATTTCACATGATCAAATTCAAGTTACACATCTTTGACAGAAATATCATGAAAGTGATTCAGAATCTTTTCATTGCCTCCTATTAGGTAGAATATGAATTCTGTTTGTTCCTTTACTGATTATCACTTTGGTCACTTCATTTGAAGTGGTATCTGCTAGGGTGCTCCATGGTGAAGTTACTCTTTTTTGTAATTATTATTTAATGGGGAGATACATTGAGACAATGTAAAGACCCCATTCTCATCAAATATTCTATCAATCCTTCATCTATCTAATCTCTACAGACTCATCTATTATTTCACTTTATTTTAGTATAATGTATTTTTCTCATTGCTTATTTTGGTGCTTGAGTTGTTCTAAATTTAGCCAGCTACTTCAATCTGGATTCTATGTCCTTTTAACATATCCTCATCATGCTTGAGGTTTTACAAAGAAATTAATAAATGCTAACTTTTATCAAGTGCTTTTCTGCCTCACTATAGATGATCTTGTGGTTTTTCTCCCTTCAATCTGTTACTGTGGAGAATTACATTAATTAATTTATTTTTTAATGGTAAGAAAACTTGTTTTTCTGACCTAACACAATTTTTGTTCATTGCTGGATGCAATTTGATATTGTTAGGAATTTTACATCTCTGTTCATGAATGGGAAAGTAATTATTTCTTCCATTTAGCTCATTATCATATCAGAATTATTCTTGCCATATAGAATTTTTAATGGAATTTTGTTGAGATATGTTCTCACACCATATAATCCATCCAAAGTATACAATCAATTGCCCACAATGTCATCATGTAGTTGTGTATTCACTTCTCAGCATTTGCTCATTTTACTTAGTTTATATTAGTGAGGCCTTACAATATTTGTCCCTTCATTTTTGGGTTATTTCACTCAACATAATGCCCTCAAGATTTATTCACCTAGTTGCATACCTCACAACTTCAGTCCTCCTTGCAGCTGCTTAATATTCTGTTGTATGTATACACTATAGTTTGCTACTCTCTTCATCTATTGATATATCCTTAGGCCACCTCCATCTGTTGCAAATCATGAATAGTGCCACCATAAATATCATATTTAATTGGAAAGTGTCCCTGCTTTTCTGTTCTGTGATAGATTTTGAGAAAGATTATGATTATTATCTAAAAATTTGGTAGAATATCAAAAGTTCATGTGATTTACTATAGGCCAGTTTCCTGAAGAGAAAAGCATTCTATGTTGTCTTAATCAAAATATATTCTTTTTCTTGATAGATAATTTAAGTTACTCATATCAGTTTTACTCTCTTGATTTCCAGAACCCCAATAGCAAATTTGGAATATCATATCTCTGTCCCTTTTACAACTAATATTTACTTCATAACTCTTTTCCCAAGAATATGCCAACCACAAATATATTTACTGCTCTCATTGCCATTTTCACCAAAAAGGAAATTGTACTTGTTTAGGACTCATTATTATCAACTCACTGGATGAGACTAGACTTCTACCAGAGTGGAGTCTCACTCCAGGTTTGGGGTCCTGACAAGAAGCAATTCACAGATGGGACAGGCCAGTGGCAAGGTGACAGCAAGGCTATTTGAGATGTTATGGAGAGCTCTGTCAGTCTGGAGCCTCAGAGCAAAGAGACTGCTCCTGGTGATTTACAGGTCAGGCAGAGTTATAGCTCAGGATACTACACACCGAAGAATGTCCATGTAGGTGAAATCAAGAGAGTCACTCCCAGTGAGATCAGTCTTTGCCTTTTATTGGTTAAAGGAGAAGGGCTTAGACACTTGGTGTCTTAGGATTGGCTGATTTTTATGCAAATAAGGGACAGCATTGTGGTCCAGTGAGGGGCCAGTTAAGAGCAACTTGCAATTGGTTCAATTGAAGGTCATTTGGATTGATGCTTGCATTCTGGGCTATCTTGATTGGTCCATCAAGGGAGGTTCTGGATTCTAGCCTACCTCATTATGATATTTCCAGAAGATGAAAGTGACATTCAAGTAGATGTTTCCAGAAAGTATAATGCAATTAGATTTGTTACCAATTTTTATTTTGTTATACAATCTGAAAGCTTATTAAAATTAGATGACAAATCCAAAATTGAGTGAGTATTGTTTTCTAAAATTTAACCTTATCTCAAAATTTTAAAAAAACATTCAGAAAGTAAGCATTATTTTGAAAGGTTTTTCTTTTTTTGAGAGAGAAAGAATCTGTTAGAGTTTTATATAAAATGGTTATTTAATTCTCTTTTTAGAGTTTCACTTCTGGCTACAGTAGGAATGTAGCTACTATATCCTGGGATTGTAATTTTCATGAAGAATCTCTCCTCTTCCCAATCTGACCACCATCTTCTTTCAGTTGTGTGACTTGGATATATTTAGTCACAGAAATTAACTGCATGCAATGATACAATGTTTTGAACCAAAAATTAATAATAATTAGCTGACTTCTGTGCTTTGGGATTAATAAGTACAGTTCTTGAAATCAGTGAACTCTGTCCCAAACTGGGAAATATCACAGTGTACTTGGTCTGTATTTTGTATGACTGCATGGGGAAGTACTGCTATAACCCTAGAGAAAGGATATGAATTTTAGTAACTGTATATGGGGAAGCCATTGAATTGAATGTTCTACATGTATAAAATGTACTAAGTATATTTTGTAGGAAATTCATCTTCAGTTCATTTGAGCATATGTATTGTGTCTGGTCATCACTACTCTTGGACTCTTGCCAACTAGATTTGTTTTAAATATGAATTAAGAATGTTTATGTATATTTCATTTATTTTGGTGTATAAATATTGTCAACAGTTACAGAATAGAGAATGTTTATGCATACTTAAGTATAAAGACACAACTGCACATATGTATTTATAGTTACCATTTTGAAACCTGAATCATATCAAATCTTGTGTTTGCACTTGTTCAGAAACATCTGAAAATATTTAATTTGGATTCAAGTATTTATCTTTTCATCACTTATCATCTTTTTGACAAGTTTGAAGTAGGATTTGTTTTATGTAGTTTATATACTTTGGAAGTATATGTGCTTAGGAAGAGTGACGATTTAACAGAGAAGCATTTTGTTGCTCTATTAAAAACTCTTGTAGTTTTATTTTAAGAGCTAATAATTATTAGTCTAAGGTAAATCTTATGCCTAGATGTTTATGGTCAAAAACTGTGAAATTATCATATAACTCATGTTCATTAGGTTAATCAGATATGTTTACTTAGTCATAGAAAGTTATATATGGTGACTGTTTTCAACATTTCAAAAATCACTAACTTACCTAATCTACTTTGGGTATAATAGGGCTATTTCTCACAATCAGTGAACATGGAAATTATCTTATGATGCCATATGCATGAGCTTTCCTTTAAAATATACTAGTGGTTTCATGCTTTACTTTTTTTTTTTTTTAGCAGCCCATTTTATTACTGTTTTGATTGTTTTTTATGGGAATTTTAAAAATGTTTACAGATTTTACTGGGATCAAGCTGTAAGCAGTTATTTACAGAGCACCCTCCAGATATCTTTACTGCTATAAAGAAATAGTGCCCAGCCTCAAGGAGACCAGACTGGGGATGGAGGGCATTCTTCTCTTCCAGTGCATTTTTTTTTTAAATTCAGTTTTATTGAAATATATTCACAAACCATACAGTCAACCATGGTATACAATCAACTGTTCACAGTATGATCATATAGTTATGCGTTCATCACCACAATCTATTTCTGAACATTTTCCTTACATCAGAAAGAATCAGAATAAGAATAAAAAATAAAAGTGAAAAGAGAATACCCAAACCATCCCCCCATCCCACCCTATTTGTCATTTAGTTTTTACTCCCATTTTTCTACTGATTTTTTTTTCAATTTTTTAACTTTGTTTATCAAAAAATTAAAAACAAACAGGCAAACAACAACCAAAAAAACCCCACAACATTTCAAACAAAGCAATGGATTAAGGAAAACAAATAACCTAAAATAACTACTTTGCTTCCAATATGTTCCTACCATACCCCAAGAAAATTAATAAACCATGTCCAAACAGAGGAGTAAGAAAAACAAATAATCTAAAATAACTACATTGCTTCCAACATGTTCCTACCATACCCCAAGAAAATTAACAACCCCTAAGAAAACAAAGGAATAAGAGACAAAAAAAACCTAAAATAACTCTATTGCTTCCAACATGATCTTACTATATCCAAGAAAGTTTACAAACCATAATCATTCCTGAGCATTCCCATAACATTGAGATTACCCTCCATAGTTTATCTGTTCTTATTAGATTATCATTCCCCCTCCACTAATTGGTATCTCTAGGTCCCCTATATTCTACAGTATAAAACATTGTACATTTTTCACAGAATTCACATTAGTGGTAACATACAATATGTCTCTTTTTGTGCCTGGCTTATTTTCCTCAGCATTATGTCTTTTTTTTTTTTTTTTTTAATCTTCATTTTATTGAGATCTATTCATATACCACGCAGTCATACAAAACAAATTGTACTTTCGATTGTTCACAGTACCATTACATAGTTGTACATTCATAACCCAAATCAATCCCTGACACCTTCATTAGCACACACACAAGAATAACAAGAATAATAATTAGAGTGAAAAGAGCAATTGAAGTAAAAAAGAACACTGGGTACCTTTGTCTGTTTGTTTCCTTCCCCTATTTTTCTACTCATCCATCCATAAACTAGACAAAGTGGAGTGTGGCCCTTATGACTTTCCCAATCCCCTTGTCACCCCTCATAAGCTACATTTTTATACAACTGTCTTCGAGATTCATGGGTTCTGGGTTGTAGTTTGATAGTTTCAGGTATCCACCACCAGCTACCCCAATTCTTTAGAACCTAAAAAGGGTTGTCTAAAGTGTGCATAAAAGTGCCCACCAGAGTGACCTCTCGGCTACTTTTGGATTCTCTCTGCCACTGAAGCTTATTTCATTTCCTTTCATATCCCCCTTTTGGTCAAGAAGATGTTCTCCGTCCCACGATGCCAGGTCTACATTCCTCCCCTGGAGTCATATACCATGTTGCCAGGGAGATTCACTCCCCTGGGTGTCTGATCCCACGTAGAGGGGAGGGCAGTGATTTCACCTTTCAAGTTGGCTTAGCTAGAGAGACAGGGCCACATCTGAGCAACAAAGAGGCATTCGGGAGGAGGCTCTTAGGCACAACCATAGGGAGGCCTAGCCTCTCCTTTGCAGCAACCGTCTTCCCAAGGGTAAAACCTGTGGTAGAGGGCTCAACCCATCAAACCACCAGTCCCCTATGTCTGTGGTCATGTTAGCAACCATGGAGGTAGGGTAGGCGAATACCCCTGCATTCTCCACAGGCTCCTCAAGGGGGCACTGCATCTTTTTTTTTTCCTTGTTTTTTTTTTTTTAACTTTGCCTTATTTTTAAATCAACTGTATGAAAAAAAAGTGAAAAAGAAAACAAACATACAATAAAAGAACATTTCAAAGAGACCATAACAAGGGAGTAAGAAAAAGACAACTAACCTAAGATAACTGCTTAACTTCCAACATGTTCCTACTTTACCCCAACAAAGTTACCTAATATAGCAACATTTCTGTGAACTTGCTCCTACTATATCCATCAGAAATTAACAGACCATAGTCATTCCTGGGCATCCCCAGAATGTTAAATAGCTTATCTTTTGTTCTTGGATTATTGTTCCCCCTTCCTTAATTGCTCTCTATTGCTAGTTCCCCTACATTCTACATTATAAGCCATTTGTTTTATATTTTTCAAAGTTCACATTAGTGGTAGCATATAATATTTCTCTTTTTGTGCCTGGCTTATTTCGCTCAGCATTATGTCTTCAAGGTTCATCCATGTTGTCATATGTTTCACGAGATCGTTCCTTCTTACTGCCGCGTAGTATTCCCATTCGTGTGTATATACCACATTTTAATTTATCCACTCATTCTGTTGAAGGACATTTGGGGTAGTTTCCATCTTATGGGCAATTGTGAATAATGCTGCTAATGAACATT
>KN194154.1:14332-68957 GCA_000164785.2 Choloepus hoffmanni | reverse complement strand
TAGCAGATCTCCCTGGCAACGTGGAATATGACTCCCGGGGAGGAATGTAGACCTGGCATCGTGGGACAGAGAACATCTTCTTGACCAAAAGGGGGATGTGAAAGGAAATGAAATAAGCTTTAGTAGCAGAGAGATTCCAAAAGGAGCTGAGAGGTCACTCTGGTGGGCACTCTTCAGCACAATTTAGACAACCCTTTTTAGGTTCTAAAGAATTGGGGTAGCTGGTGGTGGATACCTGAAACTATCAAACTACAACCCAGAACCCATGAATCTCAAAGACAATTGTATAAAAATGTAGCTTGTGAGGGGTGACAATGGGATTGGGAGGACCATGGGGACCACACTCCACTTTGTCTAGTTTATGGATGGATGAGTAGAAAAATAGGGGAAGGAAACAAACAAACAAACAGACAAAGGTACCCAGTGTTCTTTTTTTACTTCAATTGCTCTTTTTCACTTTAATTATTATTCTTATTATTTTTGTGTGTGTGCTATTGAAGGTGTCAGGGATTGATTTAGGTGATGAATGTACAACTATGTAAAGGTACTGTGAAGAATTGAATGTACAATTTGTTTTGTATGGCTGCGTGGTATGTGAATATATCTCAATAAAATGAAGATAAAAAAATACAAAAAAAATAAAATAAAATAAAAAATAAAAGTGGGCAAAAAAAAAAAAAATCAAAAATACAAGTACATTGATGGTGAAAGGATGGAAATATACCATGCAAGTAGGAAACAAAAGAGAGCTGGGGTGGCTATACCAATATTAGATAAAATAGACATTAAGTCAAAGACAGTTGTGAGGAAATGTTGGGGACTGACGGCTTGATGCGCTGAGCCCTCTGTCTTGGGGCTTGCCCCTATGAAGCTGGTTGCTGCAAAGAGAAGTTAAACCTGCTTATAATTGTGCCTAAAAGTCTCACCCTGAGTGCCTCTTTGTTGCTCAGATGTGACCCTCTCTCTCTGTCACCTTGGTGGGTGATCTCACTGCTTTCCCCACTATGTGGGACCTGACTCCTAGGGGTGTAAATCTCCCTGGCAATGCAGGATATGACTCCCGGGGATGAATCTGGACCCAGCATCATGGGATTGAGAACATTTTCTTGACCAAAAGGGGGATGGGAAATGAAATGAAATAAATTTTCAGTGGCTGAGAGATTTCAAATGGAGTTGAGAGGTCACTCTGGTTGACATTCTTATGCACTATATATATAACACTTTTTAGATTTTAAAGTATTGGAATAGCTAGAAGTAAATACGTGAAACTACCAAACTCCAGCCCACTAGCCTTGACTCTTGAAGATGACTGTATAACTATGTAGATTACAAGGGATGACAGTGTGATTGTGAAAGTCTTGTGGATCACAATCCTTTTATCCAGTGTATGGATGGATGAGTGGAAAAATGGGGACAAAACCTAAATGAAAAATAGGGTGGGATGGGGCAGTGATTTGGGTGTTCTTTTTTATTCTTATTTTTGATTCTGAGTCTGACTCTTCCTGGTGTAAGGAAAATGTTCAAAAATAGATTGGGGTGATGAATGCACGGCTATATGATGGTACTGTGAACAGTTGATTGTACACCATGGATGATTGTATGGTATGTGAATATATCTCAATAAAACTGAATTAAAACAAAAAAACAAAAAAAAACTTCAACTTCCATGTGAAACCAAAGGAAGAGATGTCTATTTGGTGCAGGATCTATATTTTCTGTACAGCATAACTCTACAGTAGTCAGTTTGTTCAAACACCACAATTACATAGAACTTTGAATAGGAAGTGAGATATGGTAGATTTGTATAGGTTAGAGTGAAACAGTGACACATCCCAGAAAATAAGAATATATTTGCAGGGCCCCCCTGAGGAACTGGGGTAAAATGCAGAAGAGTTGGACTGCCTCACCTGGACTGATGGTGATGTTGTCACAGGACTGGCGGTTTGATGTGCTGACCCCTCTATCATGGGACTTGCCCTTATGAAGCTTGTTACTGCAAGGGAGGGGCTAGACTTGCATATAATTGTGCCTAAGACTCTCCCCCTGAATGCCTCTTTGTTGCTCAGATGTGGCCCTCTCTCTCTAGCTAAGCCACTTTGGCAGGTGAACTCACTGCCCTTCCCCCTACGTGGGACCTGACTCCCAGGGGTGCAAATCTCCCTGGGAACGCAGGATATGACTCCCAGGGATGAATCTGGACCCGGTATCATGGGATTGAGAACATCTTCTTGACCAAAAGGGGGATGGGAAATGAAAGGAAATAAAGTTTCAGTGACTGAGAGATTTCAAATGGAGTCGAGAGGTCACTCTGGTGGACATCCTTATACACTATATCGATAACACCTCTTAGGTTTTAATGTATTGGAATAACTAGAAGTAAATACCTGAAACTATCAAACTCCAACCCAGTAGTCTGGACTCTTGAAGACGATTATATAACAGTTTAGCTTACAAGGGGTGACAGTGTGATTGTGAAAACCTTGTGGATCGCACTTCCTTTATCTAGTATATGGATGGATGAGTAGAAAAATGGGGACAAAAACTGAATTAAAAATAGGGTGGGATGGGGGGATGATTTGGGTGTTCTTTTTTACTTTTATTTTTTATTCTTATTCTGATTCTTTCTGATGTAAGGAGAATGTTCAAGAATAGATTAGGGTGATGAATGCATGACTATGTGATGGAGCTGTGAAGAGTTGAATGTACACTATGGATGATTGTATGGTATGTGAATATATCTCAAGAAAACTGAATTTAATTAAAAAAGAACAGTTGTGAGGGACAAAGATGGTCATTACATACTGATAAAGGGAACAATTCAACAGGAAGATGTAACAATTACATATGCACCTAACAGCTGAGCCCCAAAATATATGAAGCAAATACTGACAGATTTGAAGGGAAAAATTGACAGTTTTACATTAATAGTAGTAGACTTTAACACACCACTCTCAATAATAGATAGAATATCTTGTCAGAAGGTCAGTAAGGAAGTAAGGACTTGAATGATACATTAAACCCACAAGGCCTGACAAACATTATAGAACACTGCACCCAAAGAAAACAGAACTTTTCTCAAGTGCGCATGGATAATTCTCCAGGATAGGCCATATGCTGGGTCACCAAACAAGTCTCAATAACTTTAAAAAGGCTAAAAACATACAATATATGTTCTCTGACCACAATGGATTGAAGCTAGAAATCAACAACAGAGGGAGAAATGAAAAATTCACAAATACGTGGAAATTAAACAACATACTCAAACAACTAATAGGTTATAGAGGAAATCAGAAGTGAAATTAGGAAATATCTTGAGGTGAATGAAAATGAAATCATAACATACCAAAACTTATGGGATGCAGAAAAGGCAGTGCTGAGAGGGAAATTTATAGCTGTAAATGGTTATGTTAAAAAAGAAGAAAGACTCCAAATCAGACACCTAGCCTCCAAGCTGGAGGAACTAGAAAAAGAAGAGCAAGCTGAACCCAGAGTGAGTAGGAGGAAGGAAACAACTAAGATTAGAGCAGTGATAAATGAGTATAAAACAATAAAAATAATAGAATCAACCAAATCAAAATTTGGTTGTTGGAAAGATTGACAAAATTGACAAAACTTTTGCTAGACAAAGAAAAAGAGAGAGAATACAAATAAAAATCAGAAATGAAAAGGGAGGCATTACTACTGACCCTGCTCAAATAAAAAGGACTATAAGAGGATAACCTAGATGAAATGGACAAATTATTAGAAACACACAAACTACCTACATTAACTCAAGAAGAAATAGAAGATTTCAACAAACCAATTATTAGTAAAGGTACTGAATCAGTAATCAAAAATCTCCCAACAGGAGCCCAGAGCTGATCTGAGTGGTGGGACTCCTGCTGCAGCCACACAGATCAGGAAAGGCTGTCAAGGCCCCTTCCTGATCTGGGTCACTGCTCACCACCCTCCATTCCTTGCATGCTCACTGCTCTGGGTCCCTTACCCCTAGCCCACCTTGGAGAAGACAGAGCTGATCCAGAAGGTGAAGCTAGCCAAGCAGGCCTAGCGCTATGATGACATGGCCACCTGCATGAAGGCCATGATGGAGAAGGGCACCAAGTTGTCCAATGAGGAGCACAACATGTACTCGGTGGCCTACAGGAACGTGGTCGGGGGCTGCAGGTCCACCTGGAGGGTCATCTCAAGCATTCAGCAGAAGACCAACACCTCCAACAAGAAGTTGCAGCTGATTAAGGACTATTGGGACAAAGTGGAGTTGGAGTGAGATCCATCTGCACCATGGTCCTGGACTTGTTGGATAAGTATTTAATAGCCAATGCAACTAATGAAGAGAGTAAGGTGTTATATCTGAAAATGAAGGGAGTTACTTCTGGTACCTTGTTGAAGTGGCATGTGGCAATGATTGAAAACAAACAATAGGTAATTCCCAAGGAGCTTACCAAGAGGCATTTGATATAAGCAAGAAATAGATGCAACCCATACACCTAATCTGCTTGGGGCTGTTTCTTAATTTTCTTGTATTTTAGTATGAGATCCTTAATAACAATTAAAAGAATCAACTATCTCGGAATAAATTTAACCAAGATGTAAAGGATTTATATGTAGAAAACTACAAAATATTGCTAAAAGAAATTAAAGAAGACCTAAATAAATGGAAGGATATTTTGTTCATGGATTTGGAAGACTAAATATAATTAAGAAGTCAATGCTACCCAAAGCAATTTATAGATTCAATGCAATTTCAATCAAAATTTGAACGACCTTCTTTGCAGAGATGGCAAAGCCAATCACAAATTTATATGGAATAATAAGTGGCCCCAAATAGCTAAAGCCATTTAGCAAAAGAAGAATGAATTTGGAGGACTCACACTTTTGGATCTTAAAACTTATTACAAAGCCATAGTAATCAAAACAGCGTAGTACTGGAACAAGGACAGGCATATAGACATCAACCCTCATGTTCATTGCCAACTGATTTTTGAGAAGGCAGCAAAGACCACTCAATTGGGAAATAAGAGTGTTCAACCAATGGTGCTGGGAAAACTAGATCTCCATTTGCACACAAAAGGAGGATCCCTACCTCACATCATATACAAAAATCAACTCAATATGGATCAAAGTCCTTAATATAAAAGCTGGAACTATCAAACTCCTAGAAGAAAATGTAGGCAAGCATCTTCAAGTCCTTGTGTTTAGGCAATGGTTTCTTAGACTTTATACGAAAAGCACAAGCAACAAAAGAAAAAATAGATAAATGGAACTTCATCAAAGTTAAAAACTTTTGTGCCTCAAAGGCCTTTACCATGAGAAGAAATGATAACCTACACAATGGGAGTAAATATTTGGAAACCACATTTCTGATCGAGGTTTAATATCAAGGATTTCTTTATATAAAGAATTCCTTCAAACTAACAACAAAAAGACAAACAACCCAATTAAAAAATGGGCAAAAGACTTGACAGACCTCTCTCCAGGGAAGATATACAAATAGCCAGAAAGGACATGAAAAGATGCTAAACATCTTTAGTCATCAGGGAAATGCAAAAACAAACAAACAAACAAAACAAAACACAATGAGAGGCCTTTTCACACCCATTAGAATGGCTGCTCTTAAGAAAGTGGAAAATAACAAGTGTTAGAGAGGATGCAGAAAAATAAGAACACTTATTCATTGCTGGTGGCAATGTAAAATGAAGCAGCCACTATGGAAGAAAGTTTGGCAGTTCCTTAGAAAGCCATGTATAGAAGAACTACCATATGACCCTCCTTTGTCCTTAAAACAGTTTTTGACTAAAGTCTATTAAATTTGGTATTAGTATAGCCAGTTCTCTTTTGGTTATTATTTGCATGGAATATTTTTTTTCCATCCTTTCACTTTCAACCAATTTTTGTCTTCTAATATAAGTTGAGTCTCTTGTTGCATCATGCTTTTTAATCCATTCTGTCAATCTCTACTTTTTAACTGGGTGGTGTCATACATTTATATTTAAAGTAACTGATAATGTTAGTTTAATTAAAGTAGTCCTGATACTGCAGGATTTTCTTCTGCCACTTTTGTTCTTTGGATTTTGTAAGTCTTATACCTTTTTGTCAATCAATTCTCCATTACTGTTTCCCTTTGTATTTATGTGATCTTTTGTAGTTAAATGTTTTGAGTCCCTTCTCATTTCCTTCTGTGTATATTTTTCAGATAATTTCTTTGTGGTTAATATGCGGCTTAAATTGAACACTCTAAATCTATAACAATCATGTTTGATTTGATACCAAATTAACTTTTTTTTCAAATTAACTTTTATAGCATACAAAACTATGTTCCTATATCCTTTTGTCCCCCTACCTTTTTGTTGTTCTTATCACAAATTATATGTTTTTACATTGTTTGTCCAAACCCAGAGATTTATCATTATTTTTTATGCATTAGTGTTTTAGACACTGTAAAAAGTAAAATGCGTAGTTATGTACCCAAAATACAATACAGTGGTATTGGCATTTATAATAATAGCCCAAGTGGTTACCTTTACTGGAGATCTTTATTTCTTTATGCATCGGATCTACTCTAATGTCCTTTCCTTTCACTCTGAAGAACTACCTTTAGTGCTGTCTGTAGGATAAGTTTAGTGGTTATGAACTTCATCAGCTTTTGTTTATTGGGAAATGTCTTAATCTCTCCTTTACTTTTTTTCTTTTCTTTCAGTTATCAACCTACAAATATTTAATGATCCAAATATTTTGGTTAGTAAACAATTGAAAGACTCAAATCAGAAAAAAACTGAGATTCTGCCAAAGCTAAACTGAGAGGAAAAGTCATGGCTATAATGTATTTATTATTAAAGAAGAAATAACAAAACTGAACTCAGGATTTAACCCAAAAATCTATTTAAAAGGCAAGAAAAGTAAATCAAAGAAAGGTAGAAGAGAAAAGTAATAAAATATAAGTAGAAATAAGAGAATTACATGCTAGCATAGAGAGTTAAGTATATTTAGGAGTGAATTTTTTGAAAAAAACAATAAAATAAACAGAACTTTCATAAAATTAAATAATCACATACTCACACACAAAGACAACAAGTAAAAACATTAGGATTAAGAAAGGAGGTATTCCTAAGATAAACCATGGGCTATAGTTAATAGTTCAAGTATAAAAACGAGCTTTCATTAATTGTAACAAATACACCACACCAATGCCAGATGTTAATAATAGGGTGGTATATTTTATACCACCCATATTATATGCATGATTTTTCTGTAAATCCACAATTACTCTAATAAAAAAAGAAAAGAGGTATTGCTGCATATAAGAAAGAAATTTAGAAATTTCATAGGAGAATGCCATATAACACTATTGCAATAAATTTTAAAATCTCCTAAGGATGGTTTTCCAAGGAAATATAATTGTGTTTGTTAATTACTGCTGCATATCAAACTCACTAGTTTAAATCAATAAGCATTTATTATTGCTCAAAAGTCTGTGAGTTAATTTTCAGAACTTTAAAAAATTTGTCAACTGTCTTATTGCCTCCATGGTGTCTTACTGGAATTTGCAATTGAAACTTATTGGGCCTCCCTTGTACATGACATGTTGTTTTTCTTTTGCAGTTTTCAAAATTCTCTCTTTGTTCTTGACATTCTATAGTTTGATTATAATGCGTCTGGGTATGGTTCTCTTCATCCTGTTTGGGGTTCATTTGGCTTTCTGAATCTGTATACTCATGTCTTTCATTTAATTTGGGCACTTTTCTGCAATTGTTTCTTTAAATATTCCTCTGACCCTTTCTTTCTTTCTTCTACTTCCGGGATTCCCATAATGCACATATTGGCATGCTTCATTTATTCACAGGTCTCTCAGCCTTTGTTGACTTCATTTTTTTTTTCTTTCTGTTCTTCAGTCTGA
Organism: Choloepus hoffmanni; assembly: GCA_000164785.2. NCBI lineage: Eukaryota > Metazoa > Chordata > Mammalia > Pilosa > Megalonychidae > Choloepus > Choloepus hoffmanni. The sequence goes on along the minus strand of KN194154.1, from coordinate 61,063 downwards.
ATAAATTCAATTGCCTAATCTTTGAGTTAAGTAGTTATTTCTTCTGCCAGATCCAATCTCCAGATTCCAATCCAGGGAATTTTTATTTCTGTTACCATGGCCTTCAACTCTGTTTGGTTTCTTTTCAATATTCCTATCTCTTTATTCATCTTTTCTTTGTGATTATCTATTGTTCTTGTAACTTCATTTAATTCTTTGTCCATGTTTTCCTTTGGCTCTTTGAGCATATTTAAGACCATTTAAAAATATTTTTTGTCAGGTATGGCCAAAGTTTTGTATACTTCATGGATGGATTCTGATGTCTTATCTTGTCCCTTTGGATGGACTATCATTTTCTGATTCTTTGTTTGCCTTGTAATCTTCAGTTGCATGCTGTATATTTTAACATTTTAATGTGTTAACTCGGTCACTGAGTTTTCTGTTCCTTAAGTTTGCTTCCAGATAATGATAAGACAGAGATTTCCTTGAATGCCAGAAGCTATCAAAAACAATCAAGTTCAAAAACCACTTTTCATAGTCATTGCAAATTGGATGTGTCTTGGCTGGTGCTCTCCACCAGAATTTAGTGTTCCCTCCAATGTTCTTGATGGTTAGCTCAACGTGGGAATACAAGGTCCTCTCCAGTGTTTTCTGAACATGCATCTTGTCCTGTGCATGTGCCCATGGCCTTAGGAACTCCCCCCCTTTTCAGGAATCCACGACTCCCTCTTTTCCCTCTGAAACAGCTTTCCATTTACCAGGTGCTCTATTATGTGTTAACATCAGCAATACTTTGCCTCAGGTCACTGCATTTTGATTGTTTCTTATGATTGTTTCATACACAGTCATAGCTGTTTTCAATCTGCTTCTGTGTACATGGCAAGTTCTGGGATGGCAAGCCTGAGACGAGCATCCTGGATCAGTCTTTCAGGCTGCCACCAAACAGACTTGCACAGACATACATGCACTCTAGTATGCCAACAGAGGTTACTCTGTCCCCTCTGGAATGGGGCAAGGGTGGAGAGAGAGGTGGAGAGACCAGCAAGGGTGCTACAAGCTTTCCCTACCATTTTAAATTTGCATTTCTCTTGAAATGCCCAATTACTGCAACCCTAGAAGAAATCTAGTCAATCAGAAAAAGCAACAGGAGGAGATCAAGGACATCGCCATGTGATGGGAGGCAGAGGTACAAACCAAGGAACCCCAAGGATTGCAGCAAGTCAGCATCAGAATGCCACAGACTTCAGGGAGAAAGCATAATCCTGCCAAAGCTTTGATTTTGGACTTCCAGCCTCTGAAATCATTAGCCAATAAATTCTTGTTTAAGTCAACCCACTGTGTGGTATTTGTCATAGCAGTTGGCAAACCAAGAGAGGTATCTATCAAACTCTAAATGTAAATTTAATACTTAATTTGGAAGCATTAGAAATATTTATTTTAAATCATGAACAACACATATTTCAGATACCACAATTTCCATTCAATATTTTTACTGAAAGTCCTAGCTAATTTAGTAAGACAAGGAAAAAAAAATAAAAGAAATAGGGATTGAAGGATGCAAAATAGCCCATCATTATGTATATATGATATGATTTCTATCTAGAAAATGCAAAGAAATCTATAGACAATATCACCATAAAACATTTCAACATGGTTTGAGTTACAAAACCCATTAGCAGTAAGAAATACTGTGTTCGTATTCACCAGAAAATGTAGTTTTAAAAAAGAATATCATTTACAATAGCAACAAAAGATGATCTGTTGAAGAGAAGGAAAATATTAGAACCTCTGTTTATTTTAATCTAAAAATAAGGATATGAAAATGTATTAATATTTAACATGGATAGGCATTGATTTCTTTCATAGGTATGTACATAAGACAGCATATCATGAAAGATAAAGTGTTTTGGAGGAAGTGTAGAAATTCCACAGTACTGAAGAACTGTTCAATGCATACTAATTAATCATTTGTGTTTAATGAATTACTTGCCTCTGGTTAAGTGAATTTTGGGGTAATAATATTTAATTTTAGCTAAACTAAAAAGTGGATATGTGGCTTAAAAATGATAATAAGGCAAACACAAACAACTAGAAAATGACAAAGAAGATACACCTCTGCTTCTAATTTGGGTACTCCATTTGCCATACTTAGAGGTAAAAAAATAGTGCTCTAATCAGAACTAACACGCAGTCACGTTATCACTAAAATACATTATTAATTTTAATAATATTAATACTTCAATTATTATTAATATTCTTATTTAATGCCAGCAAAAGTTTTATTTTCCTAATAAAGAAAATTATCTTTTATTTCATCTTTTCATTCTTTTCTAATTTCTATTTTTGCATGTTTTATAATATATACAATTATTATAGAAAAATATATATAAATAAATGTACATATATTAAACATATATTCTCAAGAATATTTTGTAAATAATTATACATGATCAAAAAACACTGTAGACCACTGTCCGAGGGACATGTTTGCAAAAGTGCACAGAGAGACATGTACAAGGATGTTCATTGCAGTATTGCTCATGATAAAGAAAGATTGTAATCTACATTAATATCTACTAAAAGGAGAAAGGATAAATACATTGTGTTTTTAAAAAACAAGGATATGGGACTGAAGCTTTACTTCAGAACCCTGTCATGCTGATGGCGCTTTCCTTTCCAACCTCCACCATGCTGCTCAAATAAAACTTTCTTGCCTGAAAGTCAAAAAAAGAAACAAAACAAAACAAACAAAAAACAAAAAAACCAATGATATGCTATACAGAAGTAAGTCAGCAATTACAGCTAACTGTATCAAAATGAATAAATTCCAAAAATATAATGTTGAACTAAAAACTCAGGTTGCAGAAGGATGTGCACATTATGATGTCATTAATAAAAAGTTAAAAAAGTGGAAACTATATATGTACCTCTATGTTAGTAGAGGAATAGAAACATGCATACAAATGATTCTTATCAAATTCATAATAGCAGTCCTTCCGTGAGGCAGTGGAATGGGATTGGGTAGGATACATGGGAGATTTTAATAATATTTATAATATAATTTCTTTAACAATCAAAAGGCTAAATCAAATATGGCAAAATACTAATTTCATAATAAAATAGTTTAATTCTCAGGATTCCTAATTCTGGCCTCTGAGGTATATAGTATATAAATACCTTCAAGGTACATAGTATATAAATACCATATATGCTTCCTAACATAACAGAATGAGGTAATACTGATTTTGGAGTTTTATGACTGCAATCTCAAGATACTTTATAAAGAGGTAGATACTATCAGTCCTCTACTGTGAGGCTGTTATACTTCATCCCTCTATTATGACATTTAACGCACTTTATACTGCACTTAGGTTTATACAGATCTTTCTCCTGAGTACATTTAATAAACTTACCTTGTGGGAAGTGACTTATTTTATTCTTTTATTTTTGAATAACATATTGTATATAATGGGCCTCCAAAGAATGTGTTGTAATGAGTATTGAATGGATCTAAATGGCTTGGACAGTATTATCAGCATACTTGATTATAACTTTCATTACATGTAATTGCTATGCAAGGTATTGATTTACCTTACTGACGCTTGTCTGTAGATTATATAAGCTGATTAGCTAATTTGATTAATTAATTGATTGCATACTAATGTAACATTATTTTTTGTGTGTGCTTTGTTTGAAATTTTTATTGCTTTGTTCAAATAAATAGTATTTGGCTTACTAACATTAAGTGATAAAGTGTTGGGGTTGTGGTGATCATAGTCATCACTATATTTTTAGTGCCTGATATAATGCCTGGCAGATAGTAGATCCTCAAAAAATATTTGTTGAATGAATGAATAAATAAAAAGTGCAGAGATGGTAGAGAGAAGAAAGTGATAAACTCAGTTTATCACTGAGGATGACCCTTGAGTTGGGTTTTCATGGGTGCATGTAAGTTTTCCAGGGCAAAGGAAAAGAGAGGGAAGAGTACATCTAAAGGTGTGAAATAATGAAACATGTTTGGAGAACTACAGATAGTTTGGTATTTTCTGAGATTTATAAACTTCAAGTCTGAGATCTCTGAGCAATATGACTGGCAGTAGTCAGAAAAAAGCTCAGAAAACCAGTATGTATGTAGTTGAACAGAACAACACCATCAGTCAACTGGACTTAATTGTCATTTATAGAATACTTCAACAACTGAACTACACATATTCTTCTCAAGCTCACATGGAGCATTCACCAATATAAACTACATTCTGGGCCACAAAATTCACCTTAACAAAGTTAAAAGAATAGAAATCATACAAACTATACTCTCAGAACACAATGGAAATAAACTAGAAATCAATAACAGAAAGAAAGCTGGAAATCCCAAAATATTTGAGATTAAACAACACACTTCTAAATAACACCTGGGTCAAAGAAGTCTCAAGGGAATTATACAAGATTTTGAGCTAAATTAAAATGAAAATACAAAGACCAAAATTTGTGGGATGCAGCCAAACCTGTGCTTACAGGGAAAGTTATACCATTAAATGCATATATTAGAAAACATAAATTAATAAAATCAATAATTTGAGTTTCCACCTTAGGAAACTAGAGAAAGCTGAGAAATATAAACCAAAATCAAACAGTAGAAGATAAATTATAAAAAGCAATCAATGAAATTGAACACATGAAAACAACAGAGAAAAATCAATGAAATCAAGATCGAACTTTGGAGAGCTATTAATCAATCTATCAAATTGTAAATTATATTTTGATACTGTTCTAAAATGTATTATTTACTATATTTCCACTTGTAGATGTACAAATTTAGTAATGTACTGATCAAAAAGTGAATTACTTGTAAAGCTATAATAATTTTGTAATATTTCTTATATTTAAAATGACTCCTTAAAATAAAACCTTTTCTACTTCAATTGCTCTTTTTCACTCTAATTATTATTCTTGTTATTTTTGTGTGCGTGCTAAGGAAGGTGTCAGGGATTGATTTAGGTGATGAATGTACAACTATGTAATGGTACTGTGAACAATCGAAAGTGCGATTTGTTTTGTATGACTGCGTCGTATGTGAATATATCTCAATAAAATGATTAAAAAAAATAAAACCTTTTCAAAAAAAATTAATGAAATCAAAAGCTGGTTCTTAGAAAAGATCAATAATATCTATAAACCTCTAACCAGAGTAACCATGAAAAAAGAGAGGATGCAAGTCACTTATGCCAGAAATGAAAGAGGGGCCACCACTACTGATCCCACAGACATTAAAATACTAAGGGAATACTAAGGGAATATTATCAACAACTCTATGCCCACACATTTGATAACTTAGATGAAACAGATCAATTATTTGAAAGACACAATTTACCAAAACTCAGACATGGAGAAATAATCTGAATAGACCTATATCAAAGAAATTAAATCGATAATTAACAACCTTCCAGAACAGAAAACACCAGGCCCAGATGATTTCAGTGTTGAAGTCAACCAAACATTTAAGGAAAAAAATGATACCAATTCTTACATCTCTTCCAGATGACAGAAGCAATAGGAACAGTTCCTAACTCATTCTATGAGGTCAGCATCACTTAATACCCAAGTCAGACTTTACAAGAAAGGAAAACTCTAGACCAGTATCTCTCAAGAAAATGGATGCAAAAATCATCAACAAAATATTAGTAAATCAAATCCAACATTATAAACAAAGAATTATACACCATGACCAAGTGGTATTTATTCCAGCTATACAAGGCTGATTCAACCTTTAAAAATCAATTAATATAATCCATCACATAAACAAGCTAAAGAAAAATCATATGATCATATCAATAGATACAGAAAAAGTATTTGACAAAATTCAACACACATACTTAATAAAAACTCTCAGCAAACTTAGAGGGGAACTTCCTTAACTTGATAAGGAACATACACACAAAACCAATGACTAAAATCATAATTAAAGGTGAGAAATTAAAGGCTTATTCCCTAAGATCAGGAAACAAAGATGGTTCCCTCCCATCAATCCTATTCAACATCATACTGGAGTCCTAGCTAATGCCACAAAACAAGTAAAGGAAATAAAAGGTATACAGATTGGGAAAAAAGAAACAAAATGTCCACATGTGATAGGATTGTCTATGCAGAAAAGTGCAAATAATGAATAAAAAAACTCCTGGTATTAATAAGTGGTTATAGAAAGGTTGCAGGATACAAAGTTAATATACAAAAGTTAACTCTTTTTTTATATGCCAGCAATGAACATTTGGAATTTTGGAATTTAAAAACACAATACCATTTACATTAGCACCCCTCCCTCAAAAGGAATAGTTAGGTGTTGTGCCAGTTTGAATGTATTATGTCCCCCCAAATGCCATTATCTTTGATGTAATCTTGTGTGGGCAGATGTTATCAGTGTTGATTAGATTGTAATTCTTTGAGTGTTTCTTTGGAATGCACCCCACCCAGCTGTGGGTGATGACTCTGACTGGGTAATTTCCATGGAGGTGTTGCTCCGCCCATTCGGGGTGGGTCTAAGTTTATCAGTGGAGCCATATAAATGAGCTGAGGTAACAGAAGGAACTCAGTGCAGCTGAGAGTGACCTTTTGAAGAGGAGCTACAGCCAAGAGGGACACTTTGAAGAAAGCACAGGAGCTGCAGATGAGAGACAGTTTGAAGATGGCCGTTGAAAGCAGACTCTTCCTCTGGAGAAGCTAAGAGAAGACAGATACCCCAAGTGCAACTAAGAGTGACATTTTTGAGGAACTGCAGCCTAGAGAGGAACGTCCTGGGAGAAAGCCATTTTGAAACCAGAACTTTGGAGCAGATGCCAGCTATGTGCCTTCCCAGCTAACTGAGGTTTTCCAGACATCACTGGCCATCCTCCAGTGAAGGTACCCGATTGCTGATGTGTTATCCTGGACACTTTATGGCATTAAGACTGTAACTGTGTAACCAAATAAACCCCCTTTTATAAAAGCCAATCCATTTCTGGTGTTTTGCATTCCGGCAGCATTAGCAAACTAGAACAGGTATAAATATAACAAAATATGTTGAAGATCTATTTGAGGAAAGCTACAAAATTCTGATGAAAGAAACCAAAGAAGATCAAAATAAGTGGAGAGAGATTCCATGTTCATAGATAGGAAGATTCAATATTGTTACAATGTCAGTTCTTTCAAACTTGATCTACAGATTCAATGTAATCCCAATCAAAAGTACATTAAGTTATTTCGTGGATATCAACAAACTGATTTCTAAAGTTTATACGGAAAGGAAAAAATACCTAGAATAGCCAACCCTATACAGAAGAACAAAGTTGGGGGCCTGACACTAACTTCAAGACTTATTATAAAGCTACGTTAATCAAGACAGTGTGACTTTGGTGAATGAATAGATGAAGAGACAAATGGAACAGAATAGAGAGTCTAGAAATAGACCCAAACAAATTCAGTTGACTGATCTTTGACAAAGGAGCAAAGGCAGTTCAATGGAGAAAGGATAGCCTTTTCAACAAAAGGTGCTAGCACAACTGGTGGATATCCATATGCAAAAAAATGAATCTACACACAGACCTTATACCTTTCACAAAAATTAACTTAAAATGCATCACAGACCTAAATGTAAAATTCAAAACTATACATCTTCGGGAATGTAACAGGAGAAAATCTAGGTGATCTTGTGTTTGGTGATGAATTTTTAGATACAACACCAAAACACAATCCCTGAAAGGAAAAACTGGACTTCATTAAAATGAAAACTTCTGTTCTGCAAAAGACACTGTTAAGAGAATGAAAAGACAAGTCCCAGGCTAGGAAAAAATAGTTGCAAAATACATATCTGATAAAGGACTAATATCCAAAATATACAAAGAACTCTTAAAACTCAACAATAAGAAATCAAATAACCCAATTTTAAAAACAGGCAATAGATCTGGACACTTCACCAAAGATGTACAGATGGCAAATAGTCATATGAAAAGACGCTTAACATCATATTAAACTAGGGAATTTTAAATTAAAATAATGAGATAACACTAAATACCCATCAGAATGGCTAAAATTCCAAATACTGAGAACACTAAATGCTGACAGGGGTGTGCAACAACAGGAATTCTTCTTATGCATTATTGGTGGGAATACTTCTCTTGTGCAAACACCACCCTCTAATTTCATAGGTTTATTCATTTGGATTGCTTTATAATTATGCTTTAATGATTTTAGTTGCATTCCAAGAAATTTCTGATAAAGCCATAGACTGGTGTCATGAAATTAGCTCACAGCATGCCTGGTATACTTTTGCTTTTGGCAATTTGTCTCAAAGGTCACATTCCTATGACTTAGAGCACTGTTTTGGGTATAAGACAGGTGTGAATTGCTTACAGTTGTTTGGAGATCATCTGTTCTATCAATGAGGATATTCAGTCTTTCTTCTCTTCCCAAAATTGTATCAATATTTTGTGTCATAACATTTTTTACATCATTCACTTGATGACTCAGTGTGGAAAACATGCTGTCACCTTGATCTTTATTGCACTTCATCTATATAGAAGTGAAAGAGAATACAGACTTGATTTTCTACAAATGTAATTTTTTGTAAGATACTGTACAAATTAGACCAAGAAAGTCACTTGTATTTCAGAATAAGGAGTCAACTAAACCACAAATTGTCCTACTGGTACTTGCTCCACCCCCCACTCCCCCCAAAAAACGGAATACATTAATGTCCCAATCATCAGTGGAAGGTTTTTTTAAAAAGTTTAAATTATTTATTTGAAAATAGATAATAGAGATTTACATAGCCCAAAACTCAAAGTTATAAAAGGATATACAGTAAAAAGTATCTTTCTAGAGACATTCTATACATTTAGTAACAAAAGCATATGTATATTTTTCATTTTTTCTACACAAATACAAGTATACTGTAGCACTGTTTTGTGCCTTGTTGTTTTAAAATTAGTAGATATCTGGAATATCATTCCATATTAAGTCATCTAAAATTTCTTTTCTCTGTTGTTATTTTTGTTTGTTTGGATGTATGGTTTGTATTCATGAACATTTAGGTAATTTTAATCTTTTATTAATAGAAACATAATAATGAATGCTGCTGTATTTCTGGGTTAAATGGTATGTGAATTTCTAATTTTAATAAATAATACAGAATTGCCCTCTGTGGAGGTTTACCAGTTCACACTTTCATGAACAATATGTGATGAGTGCCTTTCCCTACACCTTTACCAACACTATTATCAAATGTTTTGATGTTTGCCATTCTTGAAGGTGAAGACTGTATCCCTCAGAGTAGTTTATATTTGCATTTCTCTTATTGTGAGTGTGGTTGAGTATCTTTTAAAAGAGTTGTCTGTATTTCTTTTTCTGTGAGCTATCTGTTTATAACGTACCCATACCACCACTGGGTTGTTGGTCTTTCCTTTGGATTTGTAAGAGGTCTTTATACATTAAGGAAATTTACTCTTTATCAGCAACATGAGTAGCAATTTTAAAAAAAAGTTTAAAAAGATGTATGGACATTTTGACAATCATGGTTTTTGCCATGTGTACACTTCTTATTTTTATTGAGTAGAATTTCTCAGTCTCTTAAAAATGGCTTCTGGGTTTTGTCATTCTTACAAAGGCCTTTCCCATAACAGATTATTAAAAGAAATCCTCTATGATTTTTCTAAAATTTCAGTTTTTCTTTAAAGTTTTTGTTTTAAGGTGTGAGGTATGGGTGAGATGTAGTTCCTTTCTAGACTTAACCAATTGTGTCAATATTATTTATGGGATAATCTGTCTCTTCCCTACTCTTTTGAAATACTATCTTTACCAAATACTGCATTCTTGTATGCATTTTCTATTTCTAAAATTTCTGCCTGTCCTATAGATCTGTTTGTTTATTCATGAGCTAATATTATGTTTTAATTACTTGAGTTTTAAAATATATTTTAATATCTGGTAGGGCTAGCCACCACCCATTAATTTGTTACAGAATTTCTAGTAATCCTTGTTTTCAATTGTTTTAAACTTTAAAAGAATTTTACAATAAAGGTGAATTTTGGAATTAACTTGTTTAGTGTCTCCATCTAGAATATTCTAATTTTGAGCACACTGAATTTACAGATTGCCTAGGGGAAGTGACATCTTTATGATATTGAGTCTTCCTTTTGAAGAATATGGTGTGCATTTCCATTTGTTCAAGATTTCTGCTGTGTCCCTAATATGGAGATATTATCTCCATACAGATTTTACATGTATTCAAATTCAGTTATCCCTAATATTTTATCTTCTTAAAGTTTGTAAATAGGGTCTTTTCCATTATATCTTCCAACTGCTTTTAGATTATGAGTATTATTGTTTTTTGTTTATTAATTTGTACCCATTATTTTTGCTGAATTATTGTATTAGTTAGGGTTATCCAGGGAAACAGAATCAACAAGAGATATCTATAAATATAAGATGTATAAAAGTGTCTCACACAACTGTGGGTATGCACAAGTCCAAATTCCTTAGGGCAGGCAGCAAACTGGCAACTCCAATGAAGATGTTCAGTGAACTCCTCAGGCAGTGAACTGGCAACTTCGACAAACTCCTCAGGAAACGCTTCGCTGGTCAGCTGAAGAAGAAGTGAAGGTCCTCTATCTGTCTCGCTTAAAAGTCTTCAACTGATTGGATTAAATCCAGCTGAATGCATTCTCTCATTGTGGAAGACACATCTTTCATTGACGTCATCAGTCACAGCTGCAGCCAATTGACTGCTGATTTAAAAAGCCAGCTTTCTGGTTTATTAAGCAGCCACAAATGTCCTTGCAGCAACAGTTAGGCCAGTGCTTGCTTGACCAGACACCTGGGTACCATCATCTTTCCAAGTTGGCACATGAACCTAACCATCACAATTATTTATTGTTCATATTATTTATTCACTGATCCTCTCAGGCTTTCTGTGTATTATCTTATTATCATCATGTAATCATGATTTTCTTTCTCTTTTCTGATTTTCATTCCTTTAATTTGTCTGTATTGTCTATCTGCATTTGCTAGTTTATCCAAAATACTGTTAAACAGTTGAGATACCAGTGTACTCTAATTATAGTAATTTTATTTATTTTTTTTCCCATTTAAAAGGTAAGGGATTGTGAGAGATAAAAGTCTCTTCACAGTAATTTATCTGTTCATTTCTTCTTATATTTCCTATAGTTTTCACTTTATAAATATTGATGCTATGTTATTTGGCAGGAAAACATACATTAAATATAGAGAATGTTGAATCATCATTGTAAATTGCCCCATTAAAAATGGTCCTTCTATATCTTATTACTTTGTTTTTAATTCAAACTTGTCTGATAAAAGATTGTGATCAATCTTTTTTCTTTTGCATTTTCCTGACATGCCTTTGTCCAGTCTTTTATTTTCAACCTTTAAAGATCTCTTTGTTTTGGGTCCTTTGGCTGTCCTTCAACAGGACATGACACTATTCTAAGACACTAAAAACTAAAAGGGGATATCTATATAATGCATAAGAATAACCTCCAGAATTACCTCTTGACTCCATTTTAAATCTCTCAGACCCTGAAACTTGCCTTTTTCATTTCTCTTCCCCCTTTTGGTCCAAGAAGGCTTTCTCAATCCAATGATGCTGGGTCCAGGCTCATCCCCAGGAGTCAAGTCCCAGGTTGCCAGGGAGATTTACACTCCTGGGAGTCATGTCCCACATACGGGGGAGATGAGCAAGTCCACCTGCCAAGTTGGTTTAGAGAGAGAGGCCACATCTGAGCAACAAAAGAGGCTCTATGGGGTTGAATGTTAGGCACAATTATAAGTAGACTTAGCCTCTCCTTTGCAGTAACAAGCTTTATAAGGGCAAGCCCCAAGATTGAGGGCTTGGCCTACTAAATCCCCAATGTTTGTGAGAATATAAGGAAATCCCCAGATGAGTAAATTTAATATTTCCATATTTTTCCCCAGTCCCTCAAGGGGGCTTTTCAAATACTTCTTTATCCTCTGCCCAAATTGCTCTGGGATATCTTGGGGCTTCACACCAACCTGTACAAACAAACCAGATTTGAGGCTTGTTTTATAGCCAACATATGCTCTATCCTGGAGAACATTTTATGTGCACTGGAATAGAATGTATATTCTGTTGTTTGGCTCATATTCTATTGCTGTCTGTTAGATTTTGTTGGTTTATAGTGTTATTCAATTCTTCAATTTCCTTGTTGATTTTCTAGATAGGTCTTCTACACATTATTGGAAGTGGGGTATTAAAATCCCAACTATTATTTTTGAATTTTCTATTTTTCCTTCATGTTCATGTAGTTTGGGCTCTGTTAGTTGCATATAGGTTTACAATAGTTCAAATTTCCTAGTGGATTGACCCTTTATATCATTATAAAATGTCTGTCATTGTCTTAAGTATCATTTTTTTTTTTTTTAAATCTTAAAGTGTATTTCATTTGATCATAGTAATACTCCAGCTCTCTTCTGGATACTGTGAACATGGTATATCTCTTTCCAAACTTTTACTTTCAACCTATTTGTGTCTTTGAATCTAAACTGTGTCTTTTGTAGGACAGCATGTAGTTGAATCTTTTTTTATATATCCACCAAATATAAACTGCCTCTCCCCCTACCTCCTTATTCCCTGGAATCCTCTAATGAAGCATTAAAAAAAAATCCATTCTGCCCACCACTGCATTTTTTTTTTTTTTTTACCAGGAAAAAGAGAGTATTTTATTCTGGCATGATAAATATCCATAAGTATTTCAGATAAGTACCTTGAGTAGTTGAGTTAATCAGATTTGTAGGTATGATGGGAAACAGTATATATCACCGTAAGGTAATTGGGGGGGGGGTGATGACAGGACTTTAAAGCCAATAGACCTGATGTCTTATCCCAGTGAAACAAGTTTCTGAAGCCAATATCTTCACCTGACCATGGGAGAGCACAAGTTCTTAGTGGCTACCAGATTAGAAGCAGTATGTTGAAACTGTATGAGTTCAATGGATGTTCCTTGCACCTACACCAAGAATCCCAAAGGCACATAAATGGCTGGGGCCATCTCAATTCCAAAACCTGCCATGTGAGGATTCTGGGAAGAGACTCTCCACACTCTTGGGTGAGGTTGTAGCTATTGAGAACTTTTACAAAAAAATGTGCAACCTGAAACAGTTTGAGGTTATTACAAAAACAGTTCAGCTAAAAAGAAAAGGAGTCAGTTCTCAAAACAAGGTCTGGTTCCAAGCAACCATTGCTAATCATTACATCATGGCTCCCACCTTGACTGTTAAGCAGGCAGGAATCCCAGCAAGAGGGACAATTCTGCCACGCAGACACAGGGAACAGGATACTCAGGCTTCTCCCTTTGGAAAGTGGCAGGAGGAAGATGACAGGACAAGGAGAATGAATGGTGTTCTTTCCTCTTAACTTGAGAGTTTGATTCCAATGCTATATCTAAATCCAGAAATATTCCTTTTTCTACATGCAGTGAAATTTACTGCAAATTTTGAGAATGCCAAGGCAGAGTGAAGAATGTATGCCATCCATTTTATTTTTCAAATATGGGTAAATATCCATAATGTGGACAATTACGTCCCTTCACACACTCTTCTTCCTGACATTCATAGAGACAGTAAAATAACTTCATCATGTCCATCATTGAAAAGAAGAGTCTTTTTCTCATTGGATTTTCCTTTGCATTTCAGCAATTCCTGTTTGACCATCATTGACATCTGGCAGTTGAATGTTGTTTCCAGCTCCTTGAATCTCTTTTTATTCAATAGGTCAAACAATAATTATCTCACATGGGTCATCTGGGTTCCTTTAATGTTCCTTCCTTAGAGAGCAATTTCTCCACATTCCCAATATCCCACCTGCAGTTTTTCCCATCTTCTTCCTTCTTGCACCCCCAAACACAAAGCAGGACCACAAGAAACTGCTGGACATTGAGGTGGATGAAGAAGTAACAGCCTGCAGAGTCTTTGCCCCTCTAAAGGATACTCTTGCCCACAAAGGGACAGAGTTCACCTTCCTCCACCTCAAGAATCCTGAGGCCTTCTCCATCATACAACAATGCCTGTGTCCAAATGCCCTGGGAAGCCAGGAGACATGGAGACTTCACTGGGGTTTGGAGGTACTGATGGGGTAAGGTGACATGTGCAGGTGTGAACTGGATGCAGAGTAATGGAGGAAAAGTGATGTAGAGGTCTGGCAAGTCAGGGTGATGTCCTCTCCACTCTCCATCTGCAGTTTCAGACAGGAGCAGATGATCCATATACCAGGGGAACCAAGCCCTTGTTGAACAAGTCTGCAATGCTCCTCAACAGGTTGAAAGCTTGCAGGGCTTGATCTGCATCTTTGAAGTGTTTCAAGACATATGTCTTCCTGTTGAACTCAAAGAACCTTCAATTTCTACAATGGGTGGCTTGTTGAACAACAGCCAGATGTCTCTAAGAGCACAAGGGCCCATGGTGATTAGTAGAGTAGCCTTGGGGAACACTTGTCTCTTTAGCAAAATACCCAAGAGGATGCACACTGGTTTATGTATCTTCCAGTCAACACATATATCATTAATAACTACCCCACTGGGTAAGCTCATCAAAGCCATCAATGATGAACAGGAATTTCTATAGTGAGGTAGGATGTCTGTAATGGTATCTTGATGTTCAGTCCAGGCCTTGGAAATCAGCTCAGCAAAAGTGCATGTCCCCACGTGGTTAAATTCTTTGTAGCAGAGAGAGAAAGTATATTTGAATGTCTGTCTGAGATTGTCCTCTATCCAGTCCAGCATCAGTTTCTTGGCCAGCATCATTCCACCTAAAGCAGCAGACTCTTGCAGCACCACCATGTCTGTTAAAGTCTCTTCAAATATTTTAGAATTACAGAATAGGATCAGCCTCTCATATGCCTGGGTGGCAATAGAGAAATGCTCACTGGCTCCAGGCCAAAATTTTTCTCTCAGTTTGCCAGATTTTCTTCCTCAATATACTTCTGTATTTATGATCTCTACTCCAGGAAGACATGATACACATGGCTTTTGTCTTTGCAAACTCTCTTTTGCTCCTTCTAAGATTTTGACATATTCTCCCGGTACTTCTGAAAGCTCTTGCAATTCTTTCTGTAAATGAAGTTGAATTTCTTCCTCATTTGAATCTCGGTTCTGTGTTCCATGTTGTCTCTGTCAGTCATTCTTTGTCTTCTTGGAAAGATCAATTTAGCTCATTCTGTCAAAAGCCTGGATAGCCACCATCCTGATAGCAGCTCCTATGGACCCAGGGAAGCTCTGGCAGGACATGAGGAGGACGCACTTCAATCAGAGACCCTGGCTTCCCAGGCACAGGCAGCTACACGACAGCCCACCACTGCATTTTGATAGCAGAATTTCATCCATTTAAGTTTGATGTAATTTACTGATATGGTTGCATTTGTATCTGCCATTTTGATATTTGTTTCCTATGTTTAAGTCTTTTTCATTCTTCAATTACCCCATCACTGCCTTGTTCTGTATTAGATATTTTCTAGTGTAGCACTTTAGTTCTCTCTTTGCTTCTTTTACAACATATTTTTTGAATTATTTTCTTGTGGTTTCCCTAGGGATTACAACTAACATATTAACTTAATCTAGTTTGGATTTATACCAACGTAATGACAATAGTATACAAAAACTTTGCTCCTTCCTTCCCTTTATGTTATTGCCCATAAACATAGATTTAAAATGAGTGTTTATTTACTTGTCTTTTAAATCAGATAGCAAAAAAGAGGAGTTACAAAAAATATATTAATATGGGTATTTATGTTTACTTATGTAATTACCTTTACCAGTGTTCTATATATCTTCAGGTGGATTTGATATACTCTGTAGTGTCCTTTCATTTCAGTATTAATGACTCCATTTAGCATTTCTTCTAGGGCAGGTTTGCTAACAACAAATTCTCTCTCTCTTTTTTTAAATCTGGGAATGCCTTAATTTTTCCTTGAGTATTTATTTAGAGGAATGGGTTTACAGAACAATCATGCATAAAATACAGGATTCCCATATACTAACCTATTATTAACATCTTGAATTAATGTGGAACATTTGTTACAATTGATGACAGTACATTTTATAATTATAGTATTAAACATAGTCCAAGGTTTAACTTAGGGCCACTGTTTGTGAAGTACAGTTTCATGGATTCTTTTAAAATTTTATTTTATTATCATATATACAAGTTAAAATTTCACTTTTTAACAACATTCAGATACACATTTCAGTGCTGTTAATCACAAGGTTGTGCTACCATCACCATTGTCCATTACCAAAACATTTCCATCATTCCAGGAACGATGTACATTTTAAGCATAACTTCCCATTCCCTATCCCCTCTCTGTCCCTAGTAACCTAAATAATAGATTCTGACACTATGAGTTTGCTTATTATGCTATTTCAGTTAGACCTTACAATATTTGTCCTTTTGTGTCTGACTTATTTCACTCAACATGATGTCTTTAAGGTTCATCAATGTTGTCCCATGTATCAGAACTTCATTCCTTTTTGTGGCTGAGTAATAAAGGAATATAGCACCTCCTGGCAGTAGGAAAAGCTGGGCTGAGGAAACATAGTTATCACATGGAAGTTAAGTAGGATTAACCAGGTGAAACATTCCCTCATTTAGAGTGAACAGCATGTGCAAGAGCTCTGGCAGAAAACAGCATAGCATATTTATGGAACTAGGAGAAAACCAGTCTAATTTGAGTGCATGGAATTAGGGAAAGAATTATAGGATATGAGGCTGAAGATGAGTAGGGGCCTTGCATAGCTTTATTTGCCATGGTTATGTTCACTATAATGCATAAACTTTATTAGTACATGTAGACACTTTAAATTCATCCATGCACTACTATAATGCCCTGTACAGGTGAATTCCTATCATGGTCTGAACCTAGTGTTGAGAAAGGAGCATGACAAGAGTCAGGCAGACTTTGGTTCAAATTCTGACCTATGCTACTTAGCTATGTGACCTTGGCTGTTATTTAACCAATATGAACCTGTTTCTGTATTTACAAAATGACAACCATAATATTTACTTTACAGAGTTGCCATAATGATTGTGATGTTATATAAATTATGTTTATATTTTTACACACATATAAATGCATACACACATATGTATGTGTATGTGTGTGTGTGTGTGTGTGTGTGTGTGTGTATATATATATATATATATATGAAGTGTTCCAACCAGCATCTGATACATTAATGTTCAAAAAATATCAGATTGTTTCTTCTTTCCTTTAGTTTGCAAAAGATACAAAAACTTTTTTTGAGATAGAAGCTATAAACTGAAGCTATGAGAGTCAATAAATAAGAAGAAAATATTATGTGCCATTTTATGCTAATAAATTTGATTGTCAAAGAAACAATAAATTAAAATCGATTCAAGAAGATATAGAAAATCTGAATAGCAAAAATGACAAAGGAAATATAAATGGTTATTTAATATCTACCTCCAAAAAAGGTACAAAGTATAGGTGATTTAACTGTTGTTTCATCTACCTTTAAAAACAGATAATTTCCATGTTGTTTAACTACTCAAAGGAAAAAAAAAAAAAGAAAGCTTTCCAGTTCGCTTTTATATGGCTAGTATACTTTATTACCAGAACACACAAAAGGAAACTCTACCAGAGATGGCTGAGTGTGGTCACACTGTTTAAACTCTTTGAATTGTTATGTTTTAGGCAGAGTATACACTTTACTGTTCTCACAGTCCCATGACTATCTATTATCTTACACCCAGCCTACTTCACTTAATTATGCGTACTGACCAGCCTTTGCTTTGTGTATATATTCCTACTCTAGAGCAATCTTACTTACAGGTATTACTGCTAAAGTTCTAAATAAATTTTAATCAAATCCATTATTACATTAAAGAAATAAGACACCATCAAGAAAGGTTCATTCAACATGTGTATAATTATTAATATAATTTACTAATTAATAAATAAAAGGAGAAAATTCATGTAATCATATTAACAAATACCACTCTAAAAATCTGATAATAACAAATTTCTATTTATCATTAAATTTGTAGTAAACAAGAACAGGAGAAAACCCGCTAATCATGAAGAAGGATATCAGCCAGAAATGAATAGCAACTATCAAACACCGAGAGCATTCTCATTAAAGACAGAAACATAATAGGGATTCTACTATCCAACTTTATTCTGGAGTTCTAGTGCAATAAGAAAAATAAACGAGGTTAAGAAAATGAGATTGAAACAATGGAAAAAAGAAAACTATCATTATTTTTAGATGCTATCATGTAATACCTACAAAATCCAAGGGTCTAAACTAAAAAAAGGTAGCTGAATACAAGATAAATATATTTTAAATAATTCTTTCCTTACAACAAAACTAACTAGTCAGAAAATGTAATTAAGAATAGCTTATTCACAATAGCAGCAAAACAACAAAAAAAAATTCCTAACAGGAAAAATTCTAATTTATTTACAAGACCTATATATATTATATAATTATATAATTATAAAATTTTCTCAAAGAATAAAATCAAAATCTGAAAAGAGACTTACGTTATAAAATTTAAATCTTCTCCTGATGAATACATGTAATAAAATATCAAAATAGAATCTGACAGTTTTCTTTGTAAGTTGAAAAATTGATAACAAAATACATCAGAAAGAATAGAAGCATTAGAATAGAAAAAAAAAAGATGAAAAGGAAGAAGAAGAAAATGCAAAAAGCTATACAATTAAAATATTATGGTACAGGTACAGAAAAAGACAAAACAGATGGTGGAACAGAATAGAAGGTCAAGAAACTGACCATAATATATGACAAAAATGGAGGAAAAGATTCAGAAAGTTATTATAGGGTAATTAAATATTAATCTTGAGATAAAATAATTTCTAAATTTTATCCCATATCATACATACAAAAAATTCCTAATAGATTAAAAAAAATTTTTAAGGGAACAAAACAAAACACTGAAGAAAGAACTAAAAAATTTTAGGGGAATATTTTTATAATATTAGGGTGGAGAAGATCTTTTAAAGCACAGCATGAGGTCCAGAAAGTGTAGAAGTAAATATTGATACATCTGACAAATGAAAAATTTGAAAAAACTTCTGCATAATGAAAGCTGTCAAACAAAGATAAAAGACAAATGACAACCTGGGAGAAAAAATTTGCAAAATACAGAACAGATAGAGGTGATACCAATACAGAAAGAGCTTCTGTATATCAAAAAGAAAAGACTAACCACTCATTTAAAAAAAGGTAAAGGAACTGAATAAGCAATTCTCAAAAGAAGCATGAATGATTATACATATGGAGAGAGATTGTGTCTCAAATAATTAGAGAAATGGAAATTAAAAAACTGAAATATCATTTTCAACATCATGGTGGTCAAAAATTTTAAAAGGTTAATATTATTCATGTTAATGAGGCTACAGATAGATGGACAGTTTCATTCACACACTGCTGATGACAGAGTAAATCAGTACAACCTGTTTGGAGGACAATTTGTTAGTTTTGATCAAAATTAAAATGCCCACATCTTTTGGATCAGAAATTTTACTTTTAGAAATTTATTTTACAGACAGATTCACAGGTAAGCAAAGGATATCTGTGCATATGTGTGTTTGTGTGTGTGCACGTACAAGGATACTCATTACAACATTTTAATGACAAATTACAAATAATTTCAAGTCAATCCATAGGGGAATGTTTAAATAAACTACAGCACTATGCAGCTATGAAAAAATTTCGGTAGCTCTGTACGTACTATATAGAAAGGTCTCTAAGATTATTGAACACAGTAATGTCAGGCACTGTTTTAAGTATCTCACGTGTATTAGCACATTTAATTCCCACAACTATCCTATTACATAGTACTTTTATAATCTTTTATTTTATGAGATAGAAAACTGAGGCTGAGAGAAGTCAATAATTTGTACAAGTGACAGTTAGTGGCAGAAAAGGATTCAGACTCAGGAAGCCTGGCTCCAGAGAATAAGAATTTATACACTGTCTTAATGACCCCAGTTTGTAACAAGGTATAAACTTAGGTAATACATATTACTAAATAAATAAATAAATATATACATACATACATATATGCACACACACATACATAACATGATTTGTAAGCATAAATAATTCTGGAAGGTTACATGTCAGAATGTTCAGAGTGGTCACCTCGGGGCGGGGTTTGATTGGGGATATGAGTCATTCATATTTAACTTTACACACTTCTGTATTATCTGAAAGTTAATAATTAGCATTACTTTTGTAATTTAAAAAGGTATTAAAGACCCCCTGCTCTTTGGAAAGTGATCAGATCCATCTTGAACAGAACTTGGATCTTGTGGGTTACTGGACCATGCAAGTTGCAATGGATATTCTGTGAGGAGCTCACTAAATAGATGTAAAAAGTGGGGCAAGAATCTATTCTCATTTTCCAAACAGGTGAAGAAATTACTACTGAAGTTCATAAAAATGGTTAATCTTTGATTTTTCTTAAAATTCCTTTTCATTTTTTATTTCTCCTTTTACTTTTCCTGGTTAATCTTTTGTTTTTCAAATCTAAGAGAATCATCTAAGTTTTGCTAAGATAATGTATTCATTCAATGAATATTTTTCAACCTCTCAAAAATATAAAATTTTTGTTTGTGCATTTTGCTAATTATAAGAAATTTAACTTTGATAAAAAAACTTTAAAGGTTCAAGGCTTACTAGGTTAGTTTATAAATGCTAAACAGAATTTTCTTTGAAGTCAGATGATGCATTAACTGCTTAAATGTGCATATTTCTGCATGGTAACTAAGTTTCAGGGAACTATTTTAATAATGTATTTTGTTTCTGTTGTTCATAATATATTTTGGTTCTTTTGAGTATGCAGAATTCTTCATAAGAAAATGTATAAATTTAATATAAAGCCTCTATCATGAGTTATTTTGTCAGGCATTGTGATGGACATATCCTAAGGTGCGCCACCTTCCCCCAACCATGAGTCACATCCTTGTTTAATCCCCTTCCCTTGAGTATGACTTACTTTGAACAGACATAAGCAAAGATAACGGGATGTCACCCCTGTGATTACCTTACGTTATATAAGATTCTGCTTTAGCAGACTGGAGTGAGAGAGATTCCTCTGCTGGCCTTGAAGGCATGCTGAGGAAGCCCATGTGGCAAAGAACTGCCAGCACCTTCTGGGACCTGAGGGTGGCTGCTAGCTGCCAGCTGACAAAAAGCTGCATCCTCAATCATATAGCAGCAAGGAGATGAATTCTGTTGACAACCTGAATGGGCTTGAAAGCAGATTCTTCCCCAGAGCCTCCAGATGAGAACACAGCCTGGCTGACACCTTGACTGCAGCTTGTGAGACCGTGAGCAGAGAATACAGTTAAGCCATGCCTGGCCTCCTGACTCAGTTTGCCTGGTAATACGCTAGGCAGAAATAAAAAACTCATACAGGTATACTTAACATTTTTATTATGGAAAATTTCAAATGTATACAAAAGTAGAGTGAATAGTATAACAACCCCTATGTATCCATCACCTAGTTTCAGCAATTTATCAACACATAGCTGACCGTGTGTCATCTATCCTCCTACTGATTATCCCCTCCCTTCCTATATTATTTTTAAAGCAAATCTGAGACATTCTATCATTTTACCTGTAAATACTTCAGTTTGTATCCATAAAAGATACGGCCTCATTTTTCTTAAGCACATAACCCAACACCATTATCACATCTAGATAAATATTTAATATCATCAAATATTCAGTTTACATATAAATTTATTTAAAAACATAGTTCCTTTATAATTGTCTTGTTGATTAAAGATCCAAAGTCCACACATTGCATTTGGTTGATATGCCTCTTAAGTCTTTTTTAATCTGTGGATTCTCCTTAATGTTTTTATCCCTTTCAACTTATTCATTGAAGAAATTGGGTCACTCATCTTGTAGCATCTCTTATATTCTGGATTTTGCTGATTGCGTCGCTATGGTATTGCTTAACATGGACTTTTTATTTCCTGTAAACTGGCAGCTAGATCTAAAGGCTTGGTCAGATTCAGGTTTGATGTTTTGGGCGAGAATACTTCGGGTGTATGCTGTATAGTACTCATTGTGTGGCATCAGGACAGATAATGACTGTCTCTCTTTTTTGGTGATTTTGTGGGTTTAGGGGGTTTGAGTCTGATTCATCCATTAAGAAGTTTCCCACCAGTTTTTCACCTAATATTCCTACCAGTCCTTGATGATGATTACCTATACCCATTATTTAATTAGGGTTTACAAAATGGTATTTTATCACTCTTTAATTTGTGAGCAAGAATACTTCAATAAACAAAACCAAAAAATTTCCTCCATAATTATTTGGTTATTCTGAGGTCCAGTTTATATAGGAAAGTCAGAATAAATGCTTGATCCTTTCTTTTATCAGTTTTCAGAATAGTTAGGTGGATCCTCTGTACCTTCCAAAGGTGACTGACAAGGGATGTTTTCCCCTTTGCTAGTATCTAGGAACTCATGGATTTTAACGTAGTCAACATATGTGTTACAATTCACTGCAGTTAGTATTCTTTTTGATGCTCAAATTATTCCGTCATTGACCAGTAGCAGCCTCTTCAAGCTGGGAGATGAGCACAGTAGTCTTTGATAGCTTCCTTGTTTCTGGTGTGAAAACATGTTCCCAGTTTATATGTTTCCTGTCCCAGATCTGGAGTCAGGCCTGGCTCCTTTGAGTTGAAAATGGTAATTAGAAACCATAATATAGACACTGAGGGGCTCACTGCTACTGGGTTGGTGATTGTTTCTAGCCCTTTTTTTAAAGAGAAAATATATCATGTGTTCCTATTGATATTTTCAAGTAACATTTAGGATTACAAGGTTTTACTTAACTTTTAAAATTTTATATTTGTAACTCTTCTTGTTGAAAATCTTGATTCCTAACAACATTAACTCAATTATTCAAAGTATTATATTGATATCTATATAAACTAGTTTCAGAACAGCAATGCCAATATTATTACTAACAATCTGACTCTTGAAAATACGTTAAGATTTAGTTGTAATTTTTTTTGTTATTAGGGTACAGTCTCACTAGGGATATAGAAATTACTGTGTTTTAAAATCACTTGAAATAATTTTTCACTGCTTTTTAAGTCATCAATTCAATACACTTAGGTTCTTTGCTTTTGAGTTTTAGTGATTACTTAAAATTTCAAATTTAATAGAATTTTATAATTATGTAAAACATTTACAGTTTCCAAAGTCAAATTTACAAACAAGACTCATTCAAAGAGGTGTGGTATCTATTCTTGTCCTCTCAACTCTATTTTCTCTCCCCCTCCCCCTATATAGGTAAACATTTGCTTTTTTTTTTTTTTTAACTTATCAACATATCATGGACTTATTTCTTGTCATTATATAGAGATAGTTTTTATATGTCTTACAGTTTTTAACTCATAATTCCTAACTGATTTGCTACAGTAATATAATGTTTAGGGGTACAATTTGAGGTTACATACCATATACTTTCCTAATACTTGCTGAAAATCTGCAGCAACTGCATGTGAAGGAGAAAAATGTTCTTGTGACATCAAAGGGTTTTTCACAAAAGTATCACTAACCTGGGAAAATTAATGAAAATATTTAGTATATATATAATTTCAACTGGAAAATTACAGAGCAAATGTTCAGGTGAAGCAAAGTCTGAATGAAACCTGAAATTAAAGAAACCACATCTGTGCCCTTTTAGTGGCAGGACAGCCTTTCTATTTAAATTTGCAGTATTTGTGAAAACTGTACTTGCCCTGGTCTTATCCCTTGCTGCTATGTGGATCAGAACCTCATACAGTGAGACTGCGTACGCTACCTTGATTTTTTGGTATATCTGAGGCCTTGATGGGGAGAGTAAATGTTTACCTCTGGCAGGCAAGGAAAGATGGAGACTGTGATACGTTGTAAATAAGTACTTTTACTCTCTCCTCCGGCCTCTACCCTCAAATTCCTTCTAACAATAACCAAATAATCCTAACAAAACACCATTATGCTATCTTTTAAACCCTACATGTCCAAACAGGAGACTTTGAAATTTCAAGAAGAGATTCTGACAGGTGTTTCTACCTAATGTTATATTCCCCAGAAGCAGAGGTAAAAATAACATGGAAAGCAATTTTGTGTCCCCTGGTTTTCAAAAGATGGCAAGTTGGTATGTTTTGTCATCATGGGTAGAAAGAAAAAAATTCAGGGTATATTGATTTAAATGGTTAACAGTTCTTGACATCTGGACTCTAGCTCTTGTTGAAGCACAGCCATAGAGTGAATTACAACATTTAGGCCTTATAATCCTTGACTCTGTGTGTGTATATGGGGGTAGGGAGCTATAGTTTCCAAAATATAAGGTTAATTGTTGAGTTGTGTTAAAGTAACTCAGTACACTAAACAGATAAAACATATGCATGATTCATGAATGTGACTGGGGAATAATTATTAGTAACTATAGTTTAATCAACTGATTTTTCCATTTATATTTTAAATTAAAATACATATCCTGAATTACATTTGTGAATAAAATTTAAGAATAGTATTAGTTACTTTTTAAAATAATAAGCAAACATACTATCTAGATCATAAGTTACCAGAATAATGGTTTAGCCCTAAGCTGTCTCTGACATCCCATTTCATGCAGTCTCTTTCTTTTGGCCAATTTGGATTGATATCAGCAATAGATGATACCTACTGAGAAGGTTAATTAATCTTTAAGAAATTTACAAAATCTCATATATGCACATAAGCACAAATGCATAAGTATTCTAACTATTTACCATATTTAATATTTGTTGGCAATTCTCATGTAGAATAATAGACGTATGTCTTGATTTTAAAAGAATTTCTTTGTTTAACTCCTATAATTGATACAACTACCAGAAGTGTCTTCAGAATACTGATCTCAAAAATTTTTAATGACTTACCTCCCCATGAATATAATTATTTGTAAATTATATACATGTGCTATTGACAAAATGCATTAAATGTCAGTGAAGTTTAATATTTTTCTTATTTTCTTAAAAAATAAATAAAAAAGAGGTTCTAATAGATCTGAGTGGATCATCTTTGCAGACCTTGCTTTAGAGTGGAAAGTACCATGGAAGCAGGAGATAGATGAGGGATAAGAGTAAGGAACAGCAGAAATTTCTGAAGGTCATCATGGCTTCTGCTTTATAGACAGGAGATGGGTGATCTGCTTTTGGTTAGTGACACTACTGTTAATAAACTATAAAACAGAGACCTTATAATTTCAGTAACTAAAAAAGTCTTTAAAGTATAGTAAGAAATTACTTACTTTTTTAAGAAATGCTGATGGTGCCACAGAATCAAAGGCATTGTCTGTAGCACATAAGTAAGTGATTCCATCAATAAAGAGAGTATGGTAGACATAGCTTTGAAAAGAATACATTCAGTTACATGATGGTAGTGAAGAAATTAAGCACCCATATTGAGAATTTAAATTAGATTTTCAAGCTCACATTAGTAGTATAAAGGCTACATAATTTTTATCAAAATAATTAGAAAATCTTCCATGTACCTGAAAAATTAAATTATGTTAAACTCTTTAAATTTGAATATGTATTTAAAATGGCATTAGTAAAAATAAATTATCTTAAATGGAAAACTCTGTAACAATCTGACTATATATTTTTAAATGACTTTGCTGAAGTCACTCATATTCCAGGACTGAAACAAGATTCCAAGCAAATAGAAAATGCTATATTCACTGATTTGTACTATCCCACTTTTTCCAGGTAGACCTGTTTAGTTTTGGCATTTCTTGCCTCTCTATTATGATAGATTAGTATTTAAAAGTTGTAAATTCCCAATCCCAAATATTCTGGAGAGCTGGATGAGTTGGGGATGAGGGAATTGGGAGGAGGGAATTAAACTTCCCTTTTGTATGCTAATGTGTACCTTATCCTGATTTATTATTCCAACTTCTTGACCTTTTCTACCTTCTCAGAATCACATATTAGGAGGTCAAAAGTCTCAGAAGTGCTTCCATCACTTACTGCCCAACAACCCAGAGAATTTAAGAATATGGCAACAAAAGTAGTTGCTTGGTATCTAGACTTTAGTCTTTTTTGAACACTCTGTATCCAAATGGTTAACAGGCAACAGATCTGGTCAAATGCTGAAATGGATATGCATAAGAGTGAGGAGTCTCAAAAACAGATAGAAAAGATAATCCCAGAGGTAGAAAATTTAAAGTATGTGCAAAAAGATTTTACACCTGAGGAACCCGAAAGGTGGTATGTGGAAAACTGCAAGAGGAGCTGGGTTTGGACATGTTAAATTTGAGATGCTTGTTAGACCAGAGAAGTGGAATAGGCAGTTGGATCTATGAGTCTGGAGTTCAGAGAAGAGGTCTGAAGAATAGTCAAATTAGAATGCAAAATATAGGCAAGCAACTAGAAATGAGTGGAGTGCCCCTTTTTAAAATCATTTCAACTAACAAGTGAAAACAAAACTAGAATATTACCACTTTGCAACACCCCCCTCCTCCAAATTAATGGATATAGGGCCAAGGCAATGACTACTGATGGCTGCTAACATCTCAGAAGGAGATAAAATCAAATATTATGTACCATCGGATGAAAACACACGCATATTACCTATAGTCTTGCCAAAGGGATCAAGCCTCTAGATCTAGCTGCTTGGAACATTTCGAGTATGCAGTCAGCAAAACCAGACTCTGGGACATTCTATAGATAAGATGACCCAGGTTTCTCAACAATAAATTGTAAGGAAAAGAAAGGAATGGGGTGGGGGTAATGTAGATTTAAAAAGACTTAAAGGACATCAAACTAAAAACTGGGTGGGACAGGGAGGTCTTGTTTGATTGCACATATGGGTGTTTAGGCAATGCAGAAACAGGGAGGAGAATGCAATAGGAGTTGGGATGGTCGATTTTGTAGGGAGGGAGGAAGTTGTGATTGGGATGGAACACACGGTGTGGGGTTTCTGGGGCAGGTGGCAGGGTTATGGTTTTTTTTTTTTTTTTTTTTTTTTTTTTTTTTGGCTTAGGTGGTAGCTGCAGTTGTTATGGGGAGTTCCCTTGTAATACTTTAAAAAACACTATAAATTTTATTTGATTTTTTTGGTATATGTGTCCTATTTTCAATAAAGAGGTTAAAAGAAACCAATTCTTAAAAAAAAAAAAAAGAAATCAGAGCTTAAAAATAATGGAAGCCCTCTTATCCCCCATCTCTTCCTTCACAAGAAAAACATTTTCAAGAATGATTTAGGCCACACCATATAATATCCCAAGTAAAGCTTAGAGTGATGACCATCATTCTTGGTGTTATTAAAGTTAAAGTTGAAGTTTCCTTTTTTATTAATGAAATATTTAGGGTATACAAGAGTATGGAGAATAATTAACAAGAACATGTGTACACACACTATCTAGTTAAAATGTTTCATATACAATAAAATTCCCTGTATACTCCTTCTCAACTCCAGATTCCTCCCTTTCCTTTGCAGAGGTAACCACTATCTTCAATTCGGTGGTTATCATTCCCATTCACAGCTTTAAACTTTAACAAATAGAAGTTCTCCTTTCTGAGGGCTCAATCAAGAGTAATAGGCAAATTGTATTTTTTTTTTTTTTTGTTATGTCTTCATCATTGTAATCATTAGAAAATCGACTTGTAGAAACCGTAAGCATTAGAAGATACCTTACCTTCCCATTTGAGTTATAGTCTTTGGTTCAGCTCTAAGAAGCACTAGTCGAAGCACTGTTGCTGCTGCTTCCTAAAAATAAATTTATTAAAAAAAATCTTGTCAGTATTTACTTTATAGGAGATTGTAGTGCCTTTCATTATTGCCCTACTAAACTTAACAATGTTCCAATCAGTTTATTAAGGAAAATCTCTTTATTTGGAGAACTAATGAGTGGCAATTCATAATGCATGGTAAGAGGCAAGTAATCATGAAATAGTCATATGAATGTTAAGGAAAATATTAAAATTATATAAATATGCATATACTATATATATACACATATAACTGTAAAAATGTAAGTTGTGCTAGATAGATAATCAGTCTTGTTTTTACAGCCACATCTTATGTATGGCTTCAAGGCTTGGAAGAACCGTCTAATAAATATTTTTCAGTGACTTCTAGTCACTGGTAGTGTATATACCATATTAATCAACTGAAGTTATTCAGTTCTTATTCTCTGAATATCTTAAACAATATTCTACCTCTTCTTTTTTTTTAAAGAAAACATTTTCATTCGCTATTATTCATTGATTTCTTTCTATAAACAAATAATCACCAAGAACTATAATATCTGTTTCTTAGGAGACTCATTTTTTGGGGGGAAATCTGTAAGATATGGTTATCCAAAATACCTTATATTCGATTGTATGGAATCCCATTAATTGACTTTAGAAGTGTGAAGGGAACCTGAAAGGTACCTAAGAAACCTTGAATAATCATACCGTTAATTAAAATTTCCATTTTCACAAAATGACACTTTAAATAAAACTTAATGGAAGGATAAAGCTTATTATTAACGGTAGAAAATAAAACTTGAAACTCTTTGTATTGCCTGAAAAATCCAGGTGGTATTCCCTAGTATAGAATTTCCTAAGAACCTGAAACAGTAAAGGGATACATAAACTTTCAGTTTCTCTATTGTCAACATCGGAACATATTCCCCTAGCCTTCCCCGGAGTCTCTTTAGAGTATACACACCACGGAATCACAGCAAAATTTAAACAAAACAAGTGGCAACATGAGGCAGTAAAATGAGTGACAGATTGGGTTCTAGTTCTGTTTCTGCACTGTGTTGTGCAACTTAAGAAAGTAACTTGTCTGAGTTTCAGTTTCCTCTTGCAGAGAATGAAAGATGACCTCTAGGACACTGTTCAGCTCTAGGGCTCCATAATAGTAGCTGACTGATTTCATGATTAAGCTTTGGTAGGTACTAACATTTTTCTGATGAACATAAAACTGTGACATAAATCTTTAGCATGGAGAGAAGGAGTGATACTTTTTCTTTCCTTCCAACTTGAACTGTTTCCTAAAGCTCCTTGTCATCTTTTTATTCTCCCTGGTCAGCTTTCTACACAGCAGTAGTTCCAACCTTGACTCCTCTCCTCAGACTACATACTAGCCATCATTTTCCACTTTCTAACCTTTCTGTTTCTTATCTTCCTGTCTTGTGGCTTCACCAGGGGAGGCTATCTGGCTTATGAACTCCTTCAACTTTGTGTTTCTGCCTCCTTAATTCATTAACTAACAAATGTTTATTGAGAACCTGTGTTTACTAGGCTTTATATACTGGAAAGACAGAGAGGAAGAGAGTCGCTGTCCTGAAGGAACGGATAATCTGATGGAGGAGATAGATAAGTAAAAGAAGGCAATTCAGCCTGGTAAGCAGTTTGGTAGAGGGATAGAAATTAGCCTGGGTTTAGAGAAGACTTCAAGAAGGAATTGAGAAAAGTCTCAAAGCACAGAAGAGGTTATGCTGCCAAAAAGTGGAGAAAAGCGGATTCCAGGTAGAGAGAACAGGAGGTGTAAAAGGAGGCCTTGGTGTGATAGGAGAAGAGCACGAAGTTCAGGATACCCAAAGTACAGAGATTTGTGGGGAGGGGAAGGGATACTCATGGAAAAGCCCCACCAGGAAGGGCTTTAAATGCCAGCCAGGGAGCATGGATTTTATTCTGAATGCAATCAGGATCTATCACAGGGTTTTAAGCAGGGGATTGCCAAGATTATATTTGCTTTTAGGAAAAATCACTTGAGCAGCAGAGTGGAGGCTGGTTTTAAGTGGGACAAGCCTTAAGTCTGGGGTATCAGGAGGCATTTTCAGAAACCCTGGTAAGAAGTAATGAGGGTCTGGAAGACTACATGGTTCAGGAACAAGGAAATGGAATCAAGATGTACTCAGGAGATAAAATTGGTAGGGCTAAGTGATGAATGAACAGATGTGGAGGTCATAAGAGGAAAAATTGAGGGTGACTCCCAGTTTCTAGCTTGAATGATTAAATAGAGCTACTCAGCAAGATTAGAAATACAGGAGGAATCTGTTAGGAATGGTACTTAATTTATTCTTGGACATGATATATTTGAACTTTTTCTACTTGGCAATCTAACTCTGGAGAGAAATTACTTTGGAGATGTGGCTTTGGAATCCATCAGAATGAAGGTGTACATGGGTGCAGATGAGTGGGTCAAATTAAGAGGATTGAAATTAGAACCCTGAGGAATATGGCATTTAAGGGACTGGCACAGATGAGAGCCTCAGGAGGAGACTAAGCCACACGTCTCTATATCCACTTCCCTTCCTTTCCCTATGAGAAAGTGGGTATTCCTCTAAACCAAGGCTCACATCTCTACATCTCTACCGTCACATTGGATTCTGTATCCTTGTGCCTCCTCAGGCCTTACTCCACCTTGTATCTTATAACTTTAACCTCTTCTCCTTTCCCTTAGTCTATAGAAACACTCAAATTTTCCCTATCGTAAAACAGTAATCCTCCCTTGACCATGCTTGCAGCCTCTACACTGTCTCATTCCCTTTTTAAATTCTGGAAAGAACAGTCTAATCTTACTCTCCCTACTTTCTCATTTCCCACTTACTTGGCCTAAAGCAACCTGGCTGGTCTTTATCACTTGTCCCAAACTGCTCATAGTAAAATCCCCGATAACCTCCCACTTCTCAAGTCCAATGAACACCTTTTAGTCATTGTTGATCTTCTTTGGGGCATGTGACATTCCTGTAACTTTGTTCTCTTAGCTTTCAGAACACTACTGCTCTCATATGGTGACCCATCTCTCTCTACTGTCTTCTTAAACAGTGTTTTGCCTTTTGTTCCTTTTCTCTTTTCACTCTCTATACTTTGTCTGGGCAATCTACTACCTTCAACTGTCAGCCTTGACCCTCTGAGTACTATACCAACATATTCATTACCTATTAGACATTTTCCTGGCTTAAAACCTTTTGGGAATAGGTGGAGAAATAAGTAAATAGGTTGGCCGTTTCCAACAGGCAACAAAATTCAACATGTCCTAGACTGAACTCTCCTCCCCTCCCAAACGCTCTGACTCCCTCCCCCCAGTACTGCCTTTCCATCCATATCTCTATCTTTTTAAAAAAAAATTTGAGTCTCATCCTGGGCATTATTCTGTCCCTTATCCCACATATTCAATCAGTCACCAAGACCTGAGGATTATTTCTACAGTTTCTCTAGGATCTGCCCCCTCCTTTTTACCCGCACCTTCATTGCCTTAACTCAGGTCCACAGATCTCTTACAAAAACTTTAATACTATCCTAACTGGTTCTCTCCCCTCCAACCCACCTTCCATACTATAACCAACTGAATTTTCCAGAAGGTATGTAAGATCTTGCTGTTCTCTATTTGTAAATCTTTAATTGCTCCCCAGTTTCTCTAGGATAAGAAAACAACCATATGAATACGGCCCTCATTACTATCTTCTGCCTACTCTTATGGCCTCATCTCTAGTCTGTGCACTCTGCTGTAACCACAGTGAGGTTCTTGGGGTTTCCCCTGAAAACTCTGCTTCTCCCACAGTGAGGAGTTCCCATTCCCCTTTCCTGTGCCAGGCTAGAATTACAACTTCTTATAAGCCAAGCACTCTAACAGCACCTCCTTTCTGGTAGGCAGGCGGCCACCCATCCTGAGTGTTGCAGGAGCACTTTTGATCTACCTTCATTTAAATACTTTTTACATTGTAGGGCAATTGTATATAGTCCTTGCATATCAAGAAATGGGCATGAGGTTGTTACCTCATTAAGGGACAAAGCCAGGCACTTTTTTTTTTAACCATTTAAATGTAGTTTATGTACATTTATGGCTTTATACAACAGCAAAGATAGTTCTTGTGTCCATAAGTACATCATCATCAGGCACTTGTCAGAGAGTCTCGGAACAGGAACGTGAACTTCGCACTGTTACTAAACCTCGAGTAGGGAAAGCCAGAGGCCGTAACTGTGTCCAGTGAACTCACATACCCACCTCCAGGAGGGGACCAGTTGTAACGCCGGACAGTTATGTTTGCATAAACCACCCTGCATTTTTTTTTAAAAATACAGTTTTATTAAGATATATTCATCCACCCTAAATCATCCACAGTGTACAATCGATCATCCACAGTGCCATCATATATTTCTGCATTCATCACCAGAATCAATTTCTGAACCTTTTCCTTACTCCAAAATAAAAACAAAAGCAAAAATGAACACTGAGATCTTTCCCTCCCCTCCATCCCACCCTATTCTTCATCTAATTTTTGTCCCCATTTTTCCACTCATCTGTCCACACACTGGACAAAGGGTATGAGAGCCACAAGGTTTTCACAATCACACAGCCACACTATGCAAGCTACAAAGTTATATAATCGTCCTCAAGAATCAATGTCACTGCCATCTTGCATTTTAAGCCTCCTGATTACTCTCAAACTAAAACCAGGAGCAAAGCTTCTCATTTAAAGTCAGTTATAAATTAACAACTCTGAAGGTAAGAATTTCAGGTAAGTGGAGCTGAAGGAAAGAAGTTCAGGTAAGTGGGGGAAGTACTGGTAACATATCCAGCAGTTGAGCAAGTTCAAATTTTATACCTTTGGTGAACTGTTTCCATTTTAAGTGTCTTTTTAAAGATGTGCTTTTGATTCATTGCTTATTAGAATATAATATTTGCTAATTATTGAGACTGACAGTTTGTCAAAGCAGAACTTTCCAAGTAATGCATCAATTACTTAAATATATTCCATACATCTACATTATGGAAACAATACATCTTTATATTTAAAATATCTGAATAGTTCCATAAAACAAGATGTTTTTAATAGCAGTACAAACCAGATGAAATAAACCAAGCAAAGCTGCATAGGTGGTATCATCTGCACATTTCACAAAGCGATCATTCACAATAATGACATACTAATTACTCCAGAAAGTCAGTATTCTTACAGAAAAAGAATTACCAGAGGTCACATAATGTTTGCTTTCCACTGGACTTCACTGTACCCCACAGATAACAACACAAAGAAAAACTGGGGGGTGGGGGTGGGGTGGGGTGCAATTTACACAAACTCAAAAGAAACATCTTTTAAAAAGTCATTCTCTGAAAGTAGTAAGATTTAAACAGTGATTTTATTCTCATTCTTTAATGAATCAACAGGGGCTTCGGTTCCCCGTGTGACGGTAAAGGAGTGGGAGGAGTGAAAGTGGGAAATGCACTAATACCAGCCCAAGAACTTGACGCCAGCCGTGCTCTCACATACGCAGGAGGTTCTGCTTGAGAGCCAAGGTTTCTATACTAGCCATATTTTGGAATGGCCAACAATGAAGATAGTTGGAGAAGGGGCTGTTTAATGAATTTTCAAAACAATTTAAGTCACAGTGGGAAGCTTGCAACAGAGCTAGCCAACTGTAGACAATCTATCACGAACACAACTTGTGTTCCTGTTAAACTTGTAGGGAAAACCAAGCCGGCAGAGATGGGGTTAACGTGCAAAACAACGCAGTTGTGATCTGGGTTAAGTATGGGGAAATCAGAGCCTTGAGGCACGGCAAGAGGAGCAGTGCTTCTGTCGTGCCCACATGATCTGAAAATACTGATGAATTAAACGGGACGCAAAGCTGGTTACCTGGGTCCCTCAGTGTAACTGAGGTAACCGGGAAGTCTTAAAGCATAATGATCTGAATATGGTTTAGGGTTGCTAAAGGCTAAAGAAGTTCTCAAATTCTTAACTTAAGCTAAAATAAATTCAAATGTATAAATCACAGCTGCTTTGTTGGTTTTCAAATAATTGCCCCAATTTTTGAGCAAGTTCTGTTCCGCTTGGGTATAATAACTTGGGAATACAAAGCATTCTACAAATCAGTCTCGTTGTAAAGTTTTATCCTTCAACGTAACCTCCTATACCACACTACAAGGAAAGAGGGACGAAGCGTGAGTGTTTGACAGAGTTCTTCAAGCAGGGCTACAAAACCAACCTCCACCGAGACCAAAATAAGAGCAGAGAATTATGAATGGAAACTTGTGCTGAAGCTCAACTGCAAAGGTCAAGTTTACAAAACCCCGAGTTTGAAGGAGCACTGTTTTAGACGTAGGTCCCGCTTTCCGATCTACAAACATTATGAGGCGCTTTTCTTTACACACCCCCCCCCCCCACCACCACCACATTCTTTAACCCGGGATTTGGCAACCAACGCATGTTCAATAAATGTGTGTTGAACTACAGGTTATTTCTCCGCAGGACAGAAAAAATCTTTAAAGTTCTCCGAAATCGGAGGTGGGAGCAAATCACTGCCAAACGGGTCGCTTGCTGTGTGAACCCTAACCGCTGGGCGGCGCACAGGGGCTTCGCAGACCCTAGAGCTCTAGAGCTTCCGGCCTAGGGTTCACGACCGTCTGAGTCCCGCGGCGCGCGGGGGCGGGATCTCCTTGCGTCCTCACAGCCTGTTCCGGGCTGCGCCGTAGCACCGCGTCCTTAGGGGCGGAACAGTCCGGCAGGCACCGCCCTCGAGAATCGAAACCCGCGAAGGCTGAGGCACCGAGCTAGGGGTACCTGATAGGAGCCACCGGTGAGGGCCAGCTCCGCTAGGACCACTCGGCCGTTAGCAATGCAGCTGTAGGTGATCATCTTAGCGGGCGGGCCTGGGAAGGAAAGGGTTTTGCTGGGCTTAACCGCCCGCGATAGCCTCTGGGCGGTGGCCGGGGCGGGGCTCCAAGAGGGGGCGGGCATGCGCAGGCGGGAGGAGCGATTGATTGGCAGAGAGAGAGGCGGGGCCGTCTCCGGTTTTGGCAGCGCTGGTGACGAGACGGGGGCGGGGTCTCTTTGGAAAAGCCCGGATGCTTGAAGCGTTTTCCTGATGTTCATCCTCAAAATCCTTAGAGAGTGGCTCTATTTCGCAGTGCTTTCTTGTTTATAATTCATTCTCACGGCATAGCGTATGTAAAGTATAGACCTTGATTTAAAATTAAATCACGCATTAATTCAATAGGCATTTCTTGAGCTTATACTATGCGCTAAGTGCCTTAGGCTGCTGGGTTTGCAAAGATGTTGGCCCGGGGTCCCGACTTTGAGGAATTCATATTTTAATAGCAGTTACAGAGGCGTAAACAAAGACCAATCTCAAGTGATTTGTGCAATGGTGGAAAGATAAAAGTGTTGCAGAAGCTGGGGTGCAGGCAGCTAATTGTCTTTGGGAGAACCAGCAAGGCTGTCATAGTTAGTGTTAGAGAATGATTGGATTTCTCCAAGTGGGGAGGAAAGAGAAGGGCAGTCTAGGCAAAAGGAACAGCTTCTGTAAGGGCCTGAAAGAAGTCAGGTGGGTTTGCGGAATAGATGTAAGTCAGTGTGGTGGAGGAACGGTGTAGGGAGGAGTGGAGATTGACGTTATTCTAGATCGTGTGTGCCTTGACAAGAATTTTTTTTTAAAGCGTGAAGGTAAGCTTATATATTTTCATTAACAAGGCATTGTGGTATAGTGAAAAGAGCATGGCCTTTGAGGTCAGACAAATTTGGATTCAAATATAAGCATTGCCCTTTACTCTGTCCCTTTCCTGTGACTTAAATTTTCTAAGACTTAGTTTCCTAATCTATAAAATGGGGATAGTTGTCAAGATTAAAGGTAGTAATTATGCAAAATACTTAGTTGACAGTAGGTATGTGATAGACATCGCTATCCTTTTTGCCATAAATACATTAATGGGAATTAGTTTCTTGTTCCCAGTGGTGTAATTTCAAAGGAAAGATAATCAGGTCCTTCTGGGGTGCCTGGCAGGAGGTGTAGATAGGTAGTCATTGAGTTTATTTTAACTATGTTCAGTCAAATCAGATTAGACAAGGAAGCAGCAAAACTTGTCTGGATTGAAAAAAAAAAAGGCTTGCTGAATTGCATATTGTCCTATATAAAGGAAACCTTGAATCAGTGTTTCTTATCTGCTTAGACATAATATCTGTGTTACAGGCAGGGTGACTGAATTAAAAGCACATTATTTATATGTGGGAAGAAAACAGAATACTGTAATCTTGAGGTAATGCTTCCATGCATCCTTTTTTTATATAGTAAAACAGAATGTTTCATAAGATATTAATTATGTACCAATAATGCATTAAACTAAATACAGTACTTCACAAAATATGGCACAAAATAAGAATTTACTGATTACATTTATTTACTAACAAAATGTCCAGTTTAAAAAAATGTTTTGGAGAACTTATTTCCAAACCAAAAATGTATTATACAGATCACTTTGTGGCACATGACACTATGTATTTCTGTAACCCAGAAGGCAGATTTTTGTGCTAGAAACAGAGTGGAGAAAAATCTAAATCGAACCAAAAATTCAGTGAATGGGTGTTCATGAATTTCTTTGTAAGGACTAGAAATTTTTGAGCATCAAATTTTGTTTATAAAAATAAAAACTACCCCAAACATCAGCAGTATACTTTTCACTTTGGTAAAGATATTTTTTTTCCTTTGGTAGTCAAGAATCCTGCTGTTCATTTGTCAAATTTATGAACAACATTTAGTTAACATCTTAAATTTAGCTACCAATGTCACCCTTCAGATGCAGATTCTGTTGCATTTTTTAAATAGATTTTTTCCAGTTAACCTAGGGCCTATGGTAGGGAGGACACTGACACACAGATAAAAATTGGTCTGAGATATATTTTATTCATGAATAATTCAGCAAGTATTTATTGAAAGCCTATTCTAGCTCTAGACAGAGCAAGACAGCACAGTGCCTACGTTCAGAGAGCTAACCATCTAGAATACAACAGGTTAAGCACTGGTTCCGAGTTGCGGTGAACATGTGTTATGGCAAACCTTCATTTCATCTTTCATAATTTGCGTAGATACCAATTTCCACTATAAGAGTGAACAAAATCCTTCCTTCTGCATGTCTTTCTTTGGCTTTTCTTAAGAGGATTTTTTAAATGCAATTTTACTGAGATATATTCATACACTGTATAATCCATCCGAAGTATACAATCAGTGGCTCAAAGTATCATCATGTAGTTGTGCATTCATTGCCACAGTCAATTTAAGAACATTTTCATTACTCCAAAATAAAGAAAAAAAATGAAAATAAAAAGGAACCCCCAAACATCCCATACCTGTTATCCCCCTTATTATTTATATATTTTTTGTCTTTATTTTATTACTCATCTGCCCTTATACTGGGTAAAGAGAGTATCAGTAACCAGGTTTTCACAATCACATGGTCACACAATAAAAGCTATATAGTTATACAGTCATCATCAAGAATCAAGTTTACTGTATTATAGTTCAACAGATATTTCCTTCTAGCTATTCTAATACACTAGAAACTTAAAAGGAATATCTATATAATGCATAAGAATAACCTCCAGAATGACCACTCAACTCTATTTGAAATCTCTTAGCCACTAAAACTTTGTTTCATTTCTTTTGCCCCCCTTTTGGTCAAGAAGGCATTCTTAATCCCATGATGCCAGGGCCAGGCTCATCCCCGGGAGTCATGTTTCACATTGCCAGGGCGATTTACACCCCTGGAGTCATGTCCCACGTACAGGGGAGAGTGGTGAGTTTATTTGCAATTTGCCTTAGAGAGAGGGGCCACATCTGAGCAACAGAGAGGTTTTCTGGGGGTAACTCTTAGGCATAATTATAAGTAGGCTTAGTTTCTCCTTTGCAGGAATAAAGTTTCATAAGGGCAAGCCTCAAGATTGAGGGTTTGACTTATTTACATTGGGAGTCCCTAATGCTTGTGAGAATATCAGGAATTCCCCAGGTGGGGAATTTTAATATTTCCACATTTTTCCTCATTGCCTCAAGGGGACTTTGCAAATACTTCTTATTTTCTGCCCAAAATACTCTGGGATATGTCGGGGTATTACATTAACCTGTACAGAATAACCAGATCTAATTCCCTATTCTAGGTTCCATGTAATTATGTTGTTTAAATAAACTGACAGTACAGGTTAAATTAGATAGTGTGCTACAGAGAACATAAATTTTGTACCAAATAAACATCTTTAAGTGAATTTTGAAATCTATATGTTGACCGCGCTTATACTTTGATTTATCTAATTGCCTTTTGCTATTTATGACAACGTCAAGTATTTTGTTTTTCCCCATAGTCTGCCCTAACATACCCCACTGCTGTTTTGTTTACCCAGTTGGCTTTTTTCTGTGCCACTTCACTGCAGCTTTCTGTTCCCCTTCACTATAGTTGCTTCCCTCCTTACTAGCATGATCATTTGGGTTTCCCCATTTCCTTTTCCTGGCTTCTTGTTTACGTGGGTGACTAGTCTTTATACATCATTAAATGCTGGGTCTTCATTAAATAGAACAAATCAGCATTTTCAGGTAGCATTTCCTTGAGCTTTGTTATGAGCTTCATCTTTTCTTGGCGATAATACTGTCTTCCTGAATACTGTTTTGAATTAATCTCCTCAAAAAATACATTGGTTTCTTGAGGATTCTTGTTTTAAAGGTGGGACTAAAAGAGACTGATAAAGAAATGCGTAATTCAGCAAAGGATCATTCTAATGTAGTGTTAATTTTCCCCACTGAAAGTATTGGATTCTGTAGGATCATAGTTAAAACTATTTGGTGTGGGATATCGATTTATACACTTAAGGACTAAATAAAAGATTAATTTTTGGCACTTTGATATTAAATTGAAATTTATATGCACACATGAAGTTTGAAATTTAAAAACACCTCAGCAACAAATTTAATAAAAATTTAAAATAGTTAAGTATTCACTGTTATGTTGATTACTGTCACATAAATAAAATATAATTAAGAATTCAACTATTTATAAGTCCTGCAAGTCAGATGTTATTAAACTGCCATCTATGAACTATATATTTTTTTCAATTTTTAACTCAAAGACAAGTAATTAAGATTTTATGAACTGTAATTTTTTTCCAAGTTCTAACTCAGACAAATAAAGATTTAGTAAACTTTAATTTTCCAGATGTTTTCAGAAAGAATTATCAGAAGCATCCTCCAGTTATAAAACACAGTTGGATAATCCATTTATTGCACATAAACTATCCATTGGTGCTGTAACCGAGAAGTTAGGATTTAAGAAATGATTATGATTACTGAATCATTATACAAATATTTCTTTTTACTTTCGAGTATATTAAAATAGACAAAGGGAAATACCTGGGATTACTGAACTGTAATCCAGCTGCCTTGATCTTTGATAATGACTGTGTAATTACTATAATTATATAGCCTTTATCTTGTGACTGTAAAAACCTTGTGACTGACCCTTACTTACACTCCTTATCCTGTTTTTC
The DNA here is from genome assembly GCA_000164785.2 of Choloepus hoffmanni. NCBI lineage: Eukaryota > Metazoa > Chordata > Mammalia > Pilosa > Megalonychidae > Choloepus > Choloepus hoffmanni. The sequence goes on along the minus strand of KN194154.1, from coordinate 21,742 downwards.
AGCTTTAGAGTCTTATGATCACTAAAGACTGCTCCTAATGTTTATTAATGAAGGACTTTGAGTCAGCCTAGAATTACCCCTCCCCAATTCCAAAACTTTCTTGATAGACAGAGCTGGATCTAATCAAAATTGGCCTGCCTGACCTGACATGTGCAGTAACTTAAACTTTAACCTGTAAGTGACCTCTACCTCATTATAATACTAAAAATCATACCCATTGTCATATTAAGACTTCCATTTTCTTACACATGTTCTGTGACTAAGCATGTAATCAATCTGTGCATGCTCAATAATTAGATAATCTCAAAACTCACCATCTCAAACCACTGTGCCCATGTTTTGATACTATAAAACTTGTCAGTTACTGAAGTACGGGGAGACAGATTTTTAGGCTGATATTCCATCTGATCTCCTGCTTCATGCCTACCAATAAACTCTTTCTCTCTTTGAAATCCTGGGTCTCAGGAATTGGTCGTTTGAGCCCATCATGCAGAGAACCTTTCACTTTTGATCAGTTTCAATTTGGTGACCCAGATGGGACAGAGGTTCCTAAGAAGCAAGGAGTCTGGCTGCCCAAAGTTCTGGAGCCCTGGCCGGACAAGTAAACATGGTAACTGAGTCTTTTGTGGCTGCTAGACTCTTTTAGTCTAGAGGCTCAGCAACTGGGGTTTTCTCTGTTCTGCTGGCACTTCAGACTTTGGCACCTTAAAAAGCTTCAAAGAGAGAAATTGGTTCCAGTTCCAAGTCCAGACATCTGACTGGGTGAGTGGATCATCAAGGTAAAAGTGGGTCTGGAAGTCAGTATGGAGGTTTGAGTCCCCTGGACCTGGGACTGAGGCCTGGGTCCTGCTTTCAGAATGATCCCCATTTGATCTCCGGACCTATCTGGTTTTTTTGGGTACCATTAATATGGGGTTCAAGGCCCTGACCTGAGTTTGTCTGTTGAATATAGTCCTGGAAGATAAGTAATCCAACAATTAATTGGTATTTAATGAAATTAAATAAATGTATGATGCCTATTTAACTGTTAATTGGTGTGTTACTTAGGTATAATAGTAAGTGTTTAATGCCTATTAATTGGTGTGGTGTTCTAGTTATTGATGTGTTACTTAAATATATAATAAGTGTTAAGTGTTTAAATTTGTTAGTTGGTGTACTACTGAATTTGTATTGTTCAGGTGTACCCAATTGGTTACTGATAGCAGAAATTCCTTAAAATGGAAAATTCTAATTCTAATAGCATTCCTGAATATAGCCCTTTGCACTGTATTTTGAAAAATCAGAAAGATTTTAGTTATGAGATATGCCGGTTTGAATGTATTACGTCCCCCAAAACGCCATTATCTTTGATGCAATCTTGTGTGGGCAGACGTATCAGTGTTGATTAGATTGTCATTCTTTGAGTGTTTCCGTGAAGATGTGCCCCACCCAACTGTGGGTGATGACTCTGGTTGGATAGTTTCCATGGAGTGTTACCCCACCCATTCAGTGTGGGTCAAAATTAAATCGATGGAGCCATGTAAATGAGCTGACAAACAGAGGAACTCAATGCAGCTGTGAGTGACATTTTGAAGTGCAGCTGAGAGTGACATTTTGAAGAGGAGCTACAGCCAAGAGGGACACTTTGAAGAATGCACTGAAGCTGAGAGAGTAGTTGCAGATGAGAGACAGTTTGAAGATGGCTGTTGAAGGCAGACTCTTGCTCCAGAGAAGCTAAGAAAGAAGAAACACCCTAACAGCAACTATGAGTGACATTTTTTAGGAACTGTAGCCTAGAGAGGAACATCCTGGGAGAATGCCATTTTGAAACCAAAACTTTGGGGCAGACACCAGCCACGTGCCTTCCCAGCTAACAGAGTTTTTCAAGACACCATTGGCTATCCTCCAGTGAAGGTACCTGATTACTGTTATGTTACCTTGGACATTTTATGGCCTTAAGATTGTGTCTGTGTAACCAAATAAACCCCCTTTATAAAAGCCAATCCATTTCTGGTGTTTTGCATTCCAGCAGCATTAGCAAATTAGAACATGAGCCTAAGAAAAAAACAACAAAAAATCGTTTATTTCTGTAACACAGTCTGGCCTCAATATGATTTAGAATCAGGAAAGAAATGGCCTGAAAATGGTTCTCTAGAAAAGGACGCTGTATTACAGTTAGAGTCTTGCGAAAGAGAGCAGAAATGAGATGAAATGATGTATATTCAATCCTTTATTTGTCCGTCTTAAAAGTGTATTTCTGTATTTCTGTTTTCATGTGACTAACTTTCTATTTGTGTCTGTCGGTCAATGTATATTTTCATACCTCCAGATAGTAATAGCAAATTAACAAAAAAATTCTTAAAGAGCTCTATTTGAATTGTTTAAAGATAAATAAGTGTATCTGTGTATGCATGTGTGTGTGTGTGTGGAATCCCAGAGAAAAAGGAAAAAACCATCCAGCCACCAGGATTCAAAGTCTTAGTTTTTATAATTGCTGTAAGCAAACCGGGACATTGGAAAGAAACCACCCTCTGAAATTTCTAGGAAGGCAACAGAGGGCTGCCTTGTGAAATGGCAAAAACTTTTCCAGTTGTACCAGTCATAGCTTTAGGTGAAATAGATCAAATAGTCAGAAACAATTTTTAATGCATTTTTTGTGTGAACTTTAGCGTGTATACATAATAGTGAGAACTTTCAAAGAATGATTTAATAAGTAGTGAGCAAATTTCAAAGAATATCATGGATCACAATTCCACAATTTCAACTATTTTCATTATTGTAAAATATATCATACACAGAGAAAGGTGTTAACTTTCAATGCTAAGCAAGCAGTTATATATGTAATTTCAAAAATTGTTATGGTTACAGTTCCACAGTTTCAGTCGTTTCCTTATTATGCAATGTAAGGTATATGCAGAAAGGTGAAGAATTTCAAAGCACAATTCAGTGGGTAGCTATGGAGCAAATTTCAAAGGATGTTATAGGTTACAGTTCTGCCATGTCATTTACCTCCTTCCAGCTATTCTGACACCCCAGCATCTAAACTAATTATATATATTCTATAAAGTTTCAGTATTCATAGACCTTTGTTAAATCTCCTCTTGTTTGTTGCTACCCCTTCCTCAATTAAAACAATTAAAAGAAAGGCTTAGAAACTCTCATCATCACTAAGGCCACCTTAGGGATCTTAAATCCCACAGCCCTCATTTAAAACTTTTAAAACCAAGTTCAACAGACCAGGCCTTATTTTTTCTGTCTCACCTATCCCTGCCCTCAGGGCCAAGCCACTTAAGGCAGTATGGGGAAAGGGTTGGGTTCTGGTTTGCTAATGCTGCCATTTTGCAAAACATCAGAAATGGACTGGCTTTTATAAAGGGGGCTTATTTGGTTACAGAGATACAGTCTTAAGGCCATTAAATGTCCAAGGTAAGGCATCAATAATAGGGTACCTTCACTGGAGAAAGGCCATTGGCATCTGGAAAACTTGTTAGCTGGGAAGGCATATGGCTGGTATCAGCTTGCTCCCAGGTTGTGTTTCAAAATGGTGTTCTCTAAAATGTCAACTTTCAATGGCTGTTTTCAAAATGTGTCTCTCAGAGGAGACAGAAGAGATAGGGCATAGAGAGGAGTAGAAGCTAGTTTGTCCCTCTGGAACAACTAATAAACAACCAGGAACAACCAGTAAATAATGTGGAATAACTGCAGGGGGACAAACATGACTGTTCACCCATAGTACATGAACCTGAATTGGGAGGAATTCCTGAGATCACAGCATAAAATCAGTAAGTAAAAACTGCAGATCCAAGCCAGGAGCCCCCTCCCCCTATGGCCTGAACTGCAAAGCCTCATGGTGCTAGAGAGCAGCACTCTCCCAGCAAGCAAATATAGCTCAGCTGAGCTCCAACTGGGGTCGTAATTGGACTGCTCAATACAAGCTACAAATCCCTAACAAGCAGACAGAGGCTTTTGATGATGACTGACGTTGGAGAGTTGGAGGGTGGCCGTGGACTGGCCGTGAAGGGGTCTTTCTTTCCCTTTTTCAACTCAGTGGAGAAAGCCTCAGCCATTTTCAGTTCCCAGTGCTCTGACCCAGACAAGGGTGGAGATAGCACAGGCAGAGAGACTATTCAAATATAAATGATCTCTCCTTAGGGGGTGTATCTGCCCTAAGAGGAAACGGGTGGTGCCAAGCTCTACTACCCACCTTCCATTCAGAACCAGACCCCAGATCCTGGGGAAAACAGCCATGGGCCACACCTCCTTACACCAGTCTAGAGCTACAGACTGACTGGTGCCACCTGCTGGGCAGAAAAGCACAGTGACTTGAGGCCTCACAGGGTGTACCAGTCTTATACCCTCAGGGAAACTGGATACTATTCCCTCCATCCAAGACCTGAGCCCATTCTGGTCTGGGAAAACCTGATTGGGGTAACCAAGGAAACCAGATGCCTAGACAAGAGAAAACTACAACCTACACTAAGAAAAATGAAGTTATGGGCCAGTCAAAGGAACAAACTTACACTTCAACTGAGATACAGGAATTTAAGCAACTAATATTAAATCAATTCAAAAAGTTTAGGGAAGATATGGAAAAAGAGGTGAAACATATAATGAAAACACTGGACGTACATAAGGTAGAAATTGAAAGTTCGAAAAAACAAGTGGCAGAATCTACGGAAATGAAAGGCAAAACACAGGAGATGAAAGACACAATGGAAACATACAACAGTAGATCTCAGGAACTGGAGAACAAGGCACCTGAAAGCCTGCACACAAAAGAACAGATAGAGAAAAGAATGGAAAAATATGAGCAACGTCTCTGGGAACTTAAGGACAAAATGAAAAACAGGAATGTATGTATCATTGGTGTCCCAGAAGGAGAAAAGAAGGGAAAAGGGGCAGAAGCAATAATAGAGGAAATAATGAAAATTTCCCATCTCTTATGAAAGACATAAAATTATGGATCCAAGAAGCACAGCATACCCCAAACAGAATAGATCTGAATAGGCCTTCGGCAAAACACTTAATAATCAGATTATCAAATGTCAAAGATAAAGAGAGAATCCTGAAAGCAGCAAGAGAAAAGTGATCCATCATGTACAGAGGAAGCTTGATAAGACTATGTGTGGATTTCTTAATAGAAACCACGGAGGCAAGAAGGAAGTGGGGTGATATATTTAAGATACTGAAGGATAAAAACCAGCAACTGAGAATCCTATATCTGGCAAAACTATCATTCAAATTTGAAGGAGAGCTTAAAATATTCTCTGACAAACAGATGACAGAGTTTGTGAACAAGATACCTGCTCTACAGGAAATACTAAAGGAAGCACTGTAGACAGAAAGGAAAAGACAGGAGTGAGAGGTTTGGAAAACAATTTTGGGAGATAGTAGCACAGCAATGTAAGTACACTGAAAAAAGGTGACTGTGAGCATGGTTGAAAGAGAAAGGTTAAGAACATGTGGGACACCAGAAGGAAAGAGAAAAGACAAAGACTGGGACTTTATAACTCAGTGAGACCTAGGGCATTCAACGATTGTAATAAAAGGTACATATATGTTTTTACATGAGGTAGAACAAGTGAATGTCAATATTGCAAGGTGTTAAAAATAGAGTGGGATTGGGGGAAAATACAGTCAATGCAAACTAGAGACTATAATTAACAGAAACAGTGTATTATGCTTCATTTAATATAACAAAGGCACTATACCAAACCTAAATGCATGTGGGATGGGGGTGCGCATAGGCGAAGGGTATGGGACTCCTGGCATTGGTGATGTTGTCTGACTCTTTATTCTACTTTAGGTTAATGCTGTTTTTCCTTTTGTTGCTTTCTAGCTGTCATGTTTTGTTTTTTTTTCCTCTCTTTTTTTTCTTTTGTCCCTCTACCTTCTTTGACTCTTCCTCCTCCTTTGTGGAAGAAATGGAGATGTCCTTATATAGATAGTGGCGATGGTGCTGAATACATAAATACGTGACTATACAGGGAACCAATGATTGTTTACTTAGGATGGAACATATGGTGTGTGAACAAAACCATCTTAAAAACAATGGGTTGATGAAGAAACCTTGAGGTCAGTATATTGAATGAAATAAGACAGACACATAAGGACAAATATTGAGGGTCTCACTGATATGAACTAATTGTAGTATATAAACTCATAGACATGAAACACAAGTTACCAGGATATAGAACGAGGCTAAAGAATGGGGAGCAGTTGCTTATTATGAGCAGAATATTCAAGTAGGGTGAACTTAAATGTTTGGAAATGGATAGAGGTGATGGTAGCACATTGTGAGAATAACTAACCTTGCTGAATGGTGTGTGAAGGTGGTATAAAGGGTAAGCTCAGAGTTACATATGTCACCAGAAGGAAAGTTGAAGGTTAAAAGATGGTAGTGTATAAAACAGTGAACCTTGTGGTAGACAATGTCCATGATTAACTGTACAAATATTAGAAATCTCTCTTATGAACTACAACAAATGTATAACATTATACCTAGAAGTTAATAATAGAGGAGTATATGGGAAAAATATACCTATTGCAAACTATGTACTACAGTTAGTAGTATTTTAACATTCTTTCATCAACAGTAGCAAATGTACTATACCAAAACTATGAATCAATAATGGAGGGGGGAGGACGGACTATTTCCATGTTGTGCTCTGAAATGGCCGCCATCAGAGCAGCTCCTGAATCCATCCAGAGAAGCTCCTGATTTCAGGGCAACATGGCTCGACTTCTCCACCCTGTAGGTAATGCTTCTGCAGATGCCCTAGCGAAATTCCACAACCTAACAGTAGTGATGCATGAGGCGACTGAATGGCTGCATCGGAAAACCGAGCATCAAGGGTACCAGACCCTGTGGAAGCTGGTGCAGCAGTTTCAGCTGCCTATCACCCAACAAGAGTTAAAAGGAGTAGAGGATGCTAGCCCCTCTTGCTTGCTGCAGTGGCCCAGAATGCTTCCTCACCAATTTGGACCCATCGACCGAGGCCAGATTCCTCTCACCTGTTGGCAAGTAGATTATATTGGCCCCTTTCCTGTGTCCAAAGGGGCAAAATACACCTTCACCACTGCAGATACAGCTATGGGACTGCTGCTGGCCTTCCCAGGGGTCGAGGCCAACTAGTGAGCTACCATACGTATATAAAAAAAAAAAAAAAATTAAGTGCCTTTTCCAGGGTTCACATACACATGGACAGCGATAGGGGACCCCCCCCTTCACTGGGCGCTTAACCCAGCCTGGGCTACAGAACATAATGTCCTTTGGACTTTTCACTTGCCCTATAATCCCATAGCAACTGGGTTAATTGAAAGAATGTATGGCCTTTTAAAGGATGATAGAAACTCCTTACAACAATGTGCGGGTAGCTGAGCTTGTACCTCGGCTTGCCAGGCCTGGGCCAGGGGACCTGATATCACCCC